>JARJLF010000225.1:0-283340 GCA_029378395.1 Mycena leptocephala
TCCATCAAGTCGAGGGCTATTTTAGGAATTGCCCTTGTTCTGAGTCACGATCGCATCCCCAGTCCTCGAGAAAATTCAAGCACACTTTCAGATCTAATTGAATACTTTCTGCGTCTTCACATTCTTTTTCCGGAGCAAAGTTGTTGTGTACTGAGACTAAGTGCGACAGTACGTGACAAACTCACGGCTGCGATCATTTGTGACATTCCGTGACGGGATGCACTTTTTCCCAACAGCACACAGAACTCGTCCCGCAGGGAAAAATGTAAGGAGACAGAAGGTATTAAATTAGACCTGAAAACATGCTTGAATTTTCTTGAGGGCTGGAGATTTGACCGCGAGTCTGAACGAGAGCAATTCCTAAAATAGCCCTCGACTTGATGGACCGGCAACCCTTTCTCATTAGCTTTCCCTCTTCGTATCCCTTAGTTGTTTCATATATCCATAGCCAACATGTACATGTAACTATCCCGAAAAACTCCGGGGGAAAAGAGGAAGAAATGAAAGAGAAAAATGCGAAATCCACACCCATTGTGCAAATCCACACCCATTGGGCGTAATAGTATCACTGGGCTTCGACAATCCCAATACGCACAATCCTTTCCCTTCTGAAATTCTGCAGTCAACACCCTCCTATGGTACTCGTCCCATTCCTGAGGGCACAGGTTACTTACCCAGATAAACAGTTCAGCTTGCATTGAAGTGTTGTACCTCGGGCGGTCACCAGAATCCTGGTTGGTTTTTCAGTGGGAACCGGTTTCAAAATGATGCAAAAGGACACAGTGTCAATACCATCTAATATTTTGGAGGCACATACACTTCAAAAAATAAACATACAGCGTGAAGGCCGTTCGGGGATAAGAAATGATGTCCCCACGCTTGGCATCTTGTTCGAAACTTCCGCGACGTTTGATTGCCGCATTCTCTTGCCTTCAAATTTGACATGCGAGGTCCCCATAGGTCGTGGTCCAACCCCCAACAACCAAATTCGAGGATTATAGATTACACCGGCTTATATTAGGCAAGTGGCCAGTTACCTAGTCTGGCCGGATAGGCAGTTGCTCATAGTAACAGATTCGTAGGTACCTGAGGTGCACAACACATTGGGGCATAGAATTTCACATGTGTATTCTGCAGGTCAATTCAAACAGTGGAATGAGATTAATCGGACAAGAGACAGCGAACATTGAGCCAGTGGTGGCTGTGCATCCCATTGGCTCATCTTTTAATTGATAACTGGTTTTGAGACAGATAAGTCCCGATCTCGACGAGTTCGTATTCAATTGGCCTGAAACTTTGTAGGCACATACATTGGACCACAAAGGAGGTTTTGGGTGGTTCAGTTTGTGAGTAAATCATCATAGTTGTGCGTGTAAGATCGAACAAAATTTCATTGTCCCATTTGGGCATCAAAGACTCATTATTTCAAACACTTCTAAAAAGAAAAGAAGAAAAAAAAGGTCAAAGAATAAACCCCTCTTGGGAGATCTTGGACGACCGCCAAAATCCTGATATTCCCGCCAAAATCGATCAAAATCTCAAGATATGCTAAGACAGTTTTTTCGAAAATATGGATGCGCCAACAGGAGCCAAGAGAATTTTGGCAGTCCTCACGATATCCCAAGATCTGCCAAGATATCCCCAGACAGGTTTTTCACTGGGATGAGATTTGGTGATGGCCGTGATCACATCACTATGTAGAAGAAACAAATGGGTCATCGGACACGAAGACTTCGTTGAATTTGTGTGTTCCCCATCTCCAATCTTTCACCTTCACGGTGCAGATTCCGATCGATAAAATAAGTAATCCTCTCACTGCATTCAAGGAGCTCCTAGACTCAGTTTGTGAAGGTCTGCGTAGGTCTGGCAAGGTAAGGGTAGGCGACTCTGTGTAGCTAAGTCTAGGCGTGTCCAGGTGTGTCTAGGTCCCTGTGTAGCCGCTTAAACTCACCTTGCCAGACACTACACACATTGGCAAACTGAGTGTAGGTCTGTGTAGGTCTCAGTTTAGGACCTCCTTGAACGCAGTGTCTATTCTCATTGCAATTCTAGTCGCCAGGGGAGTGATGTCCGCACTGAATCGTGGCAACTTTGTGATAGTGTGGCAACCTTCTTGATCGCATGCGCAGGGAACTATATAGTGACCCGGGTCCAGGGACATTCCGTGCGAGATTAGGTAGGAAATTCGTTTCCTGATCATGACTTCGCAAATCGTAATGCCCCCTTGTAGTTCTCAACACGGTCGCATACAGACTCTACGGCTTGCACCAGATGGGAACGAGACGCAAGATTGTCACGGATTTTCACTCTCTTCAACTTGTCAGGTATTCAATTATGTATTCGGCAAAGGGCAAAAGGGGTTTCATTCAGGAACATTGTTAACCATATCTCGCGTGTGTGACAAAGCGACAGATTATTCAACCACTGCCCCGGATCCAGCAACGTCAGTTACTCGAACCATCCACCACGGGGCTCAAAGCAAAGGACAGCTTCAGACAATCCGGAATCAGCGCAGCCGAAGGAGTGGTCTTCACTCGGCCTCTACAGATTCCACAGTATTACTATCTGAGACTGGCTATCCGGCCACCTAAGCATCTTTAGCCTCATTCCCATACATAGCGACATTTGAATGCGTGTTTATGGGTCCCAAATGATGTACCACATACTACAAGTGAACCTATTTTTTCTCCGGAACTTAGGATACGATCTCATGCCTGGCTGATTTTTTTTTCTGGGCATGTCCCAAAGTGGCAAAAACTAGCTATCCGGCCACCCGCCCAATTCACTCATTGCGAGTGGTGCTGTTTATCCCAAGATATGTCAAACTATATAATGGATATGTATGTATTATTATGTGCAGAGAAACTTCACATCTATGCGGTATCAGGACTGTATCCAGATGCCTTTCTGACACAGAAGGTGGGTGAAATTGCTCTGTGGACGGAATGGCTTGTGTTACAGATGACGAAAAGTCCCGACATCCCAGGTTGAAGAAGTGTATATATTGCCTAGGGATGTATTTGGACTTAGTTGAACACCAAGAATGTCCCTCACACACTCACAACCAGCTCAAAAAAATCCATACATATGCACCAACAAATTTGGCGGATTTCGGTCATATCACGCCGTGAATGAGGAATAGGAGAGGTAAAAGGCTGCTAACTTTACATAGGAAACATCAAGTGGGTGCAACAACATTGACCAAATCCTATGTCCGTAGCAAGCACCGGGTGTGCGCAACACTGGCGGCCAGAACGCGCAACTCAGGGCACATCAAATTTCTCCTTGAGGGTCCTGCACTTGATACAAAGCCTTTGTCATTTAGTGAGTCAAACTGCGTGATTCCTCAGATTCAGGGGATGAGAACGAGCCCCCAAGGTCTTGAATCAGCTGAGATTTGGTCAAGAAACAGTCAGAAAGGCAGTGCGATGGAAGTTCCAGAATAAGAAATGATGTTCACACGCTGACATCCTGATCGGGAAAACAGTTTTTGATCGCCGGCTTGCCGTGCCTCCAAATTTGACATACGGTGCCCGTCGTCTAACATCGTACAGGTGCCAGATCCAAGAATTTTATATTGCATAGGCTTGTAGTATCCAAGTGGCCGGATATCTAGTTCGGCCGGATAGGCAGTCGCATATAGTATGTCTATTGTATGCAAATTGTATGTCCAGCTGAGCGCTTCATCTTGTGCTACTGACAATGTCACAATTGGCCCCCAGCCGCTCAAGACGTGATTAGTCAAACTCCCGTCGTGTTTCACCACTCGCAGTTGTTATCCCCCACCAAATACCGAGGTTCCGGCTCAGAGGTCGACAAGGCCTGGGCAGACCTTTTTCACGGTGTGTCGCATACATTTAGGCATTTGTAAACCAAATTCAAACCGTGGTAGTCGGGCCGTCAATTATCACCAAAGATGAGGCCAGGAAGCTTCCCAACGCGACTGAGCCGCCCATGACCGCCGGTGAAGAAACATACTCAATTTTGGTGTGTATTCAGCTCTTCCTCGATGATCCATCGAAGTTAAAGCTTTGCTAGCTCGCCGTCTTTCATGATCTTCATTGCTTGGCGAGTCTACCTCATCTCTTGTCCCCCCTCACGGTCTAAATTCTCGCTATAGAATATCGCACGGATGTCTCTGTACCCAGATCACTATGATTCTCCCGCTATCAAGAAGGTTTCCTCAGTGGACCATCTTGGTCATTGTATCGATATGCTCCGCCAGACAATTCAGTGCGTCTCGGACATTACACCCTTACCCCTCAAGTTTGTCCCCAATGAGAATGATTTGTTGGTTACTTATCGTTCGGACACCAAACGCGTGTGCCGAGACTTCGATAAGGTGAAGGAATGGGCTTCCGCGAGACAGGCAACAGAGGAATTTGACAGGGTCTTGCAAGAAACGAAAGCGTAGCTAGAAATCCTCCATGTGAATGAATATTTACGGGTCCGCGTATATTTTAAGAGTGGTCATTTTCAGAGTTTCCTATTAATATTCATGTCTTGACGGACACCGTCATTTCCTCAATTCGTCCAGCTGTGTGACGGTCACTCGAAATTTTGTCAAGCCTTCTAATGTGCTCAAATCATAGATATGGTCGGCATGTTTGAAAGGGTGAGCTAGAGTCAGTTGTACTGTTCCTCAATCCATGTAAGTAAAATCCCTGGTTCAAGTCAACGAGGGTGTAACGCTAACTGGGCAGACTGGGGGTCTTTATCGTCCAATTCAAGTTGGATCAAGTTTTTGGGAGAAATTCTGGCGCGCCTTCCCGCGGCCGGCCCGTACGGTCCCAGCTTACACTTACTTCTCTCTGTTTTCACGATATTCAGGCTACACTAGTCGTCGTACTCGCAGGAGATCGACACGACGAAAACATCCATTGCTTTGGGATGACTCGGAGGCTACTTCGCGATGAAGACGGCGGGCCGCCGCCAACTGGTGGACAGTGGTGAGTCTACAGTTTCTACTATTGTCATTGAATTTTCTTTTTTTTGCCGCGTACCTTCTAGATCCAGGCGTCATTCGACTCGGAGAATATTCTCTAGCGCGTCGACCCGTCTCGCGGACCCCAACCTACCAACAAATCAAACTGCTAGAAAATCTTCCTGGTCTGGGACTTGGATGCCAGGATAGACGGTCCTCTCAGTGTCAGCTCAAGCTGCCATCGCTTGTCGATATTAGTTCCAACCAAAGGGTTCCCTATCGATCACCCTACCCATCGAGCACCAGCTGAATATACTGTGATGTAGTATCGAGTAGTTTCCGCAGAAGGATTACCAAGGGAAAGTATTCTTGTTGTTCCTGAGGCTTCTGCAAGGTGTTTTATCACAAAGTCGAGTGGTTTCTGATCACCTCGTCGGAGGTTGGTGGAATAGTGTGGAAGTTCTTAAGTTTCCGCGCCCCACTGAACATCGCTTTCGAGGTTCGCAAGTCGACCACATCATCAACGACGGCTCTTATCATCTCGAGTATATCGAAGCTGTTATCTCTGGCGATGAACAAGAGGCGACGGTAATTGAGGAGGCCGTGTTTGGTCTTGGATATGGCCCGCTCGCCGATTGTTCAACCGTAGTGAATTGTTCGCAACAAAAAGCATACTGCCGTAGGTTCAAAACAGCGAAGGTGTTGTAACTGTACTGATTCAACTCTTATTCTCCACAGCCTTCCCTCAAGATGAGAAACAAATCCTTGTGCAGCCTTTAATGAAGCGACTCGACTGTTCCGGCAAGTTTCGAATATCCGAACCAAAGGAGGAGTATCAGAGGGTTTTCCCCTTCATATTCATTGTCGCCAGTGGTGCCCATTCTCATCCTGTTCCTCTACCAACTAAAACACCCCCATATATATGAGCCAAGTTAATGGAAATCTTGGGAAGCTCTGCCAGATATCACGCCCCGGGGATTTATTAGCCACCCTATCGTCCAGTCCTTCTCGACCTCAAAATTTCCACTCCTTATTTGCCCAACTCCGGCAGACTGGCATGTGTCGCTATCAAACCGTTCACACATCCGAGCATATATCAAACAAGCAATTCAAGAACAATGTCCGTTTGGAACAGGTTGGGCTTGTAAATATTTCTCATTGTCCTAACGACTTCAACGCAGAGCTGATCTCGTTCTGAATAGGTGTGTTGAATCTCAAGGCCCAGCAAGATGCCACTTTGGCCCCTGACCAGCGTTACATTCGACGAATTATCGCTATTCCTCTCAACACATTACCTTGCCATGATAAAGACGAACAGGAACAAGACAACAAGGATACCATGGTTCGCATAATTATCTGTATGGCTACTACTGAGGGTTCTAGACGTCTTCTTTCGATAGGTCGTTATTCGCAAAGTCTGAAGTTAAACGCAAAATGTGATAGGTTGAGTGCTAATGATTTCAGTTTAAACGGGGATTTCTGCACAGAACACAAAATACCTCACCATTCCGGGGCTATCACCCGACCCCGAATCGAACGAAGGCTTCCAGTTTGCACATTCAGAGGTGGGTAGCTCGGAAAGGTGCACACCAAGTGCTATCGGGTGTTATCCTAGGGCGTTCTGGCGTTGAATTTGTGCGACGAAATCAGCACTCGATGTCGTTGAAGCTTGGTTGAAGACAGTGGGACAAGAACCTGAACTGGTGAATCGGGTGATGGCCGTGATCACATCACTGTGGCAGTGATGTCACGCCTCTTCACCTGGCTCTATTTTTTTTTTTTTTTTTTTTTGGATGTTTGGAGTAAGGGTACTCAGTCTGCAGAAGCATTCCAAGATCCTCCATCTGGGTTGTGGTGTGGAATTTCACCACTGATGCCGTCGAGAGTGTCCGTGCCGAAATTAGATGGCCATTATACTTTTCTGCGGTTGCGTGGGATTCGAACCCACGACCGTCGTTACGTCTCATTGCGTAATCATGACGGCAGCCGGTCTTCCGGCTAGAACCCGTGGCATTTCCGCGAGTGAGGACGCCCAGGTTTGTGATACAGCGGTCCTCTGTGCGGCTCCGACGGAAGGGAGACAACCAGGAATTATAGGATACGCCAGCAACGAATGAAGTTTACCAGTTTTCGATGGACGATACAGACGACCGCCGACGAGTCCGCCGACGGCTCAGGCTGTGGCATGGAACTGAAGAAGGTGTCTCTTTCCCTGCTGTCAACGAGGCTCCCTTTTTAACCCGAGAGCCCGACCGCTTGCTGCCAACGGTTTCTTTGTCGTTTTGACCGTTTGCCGCGTCATGGCTCCCTTTCTTTCGAGATGCGCGTTGGATGCGCGTGCCCACTGGCATGACCAAGGTGATCCTCATCGACTCACTTCCGTCACACCTCTTCAAATCAGACCGCATACAATTACTTACACCCTTCATCCGCTGGGCGATGCGTTGATGCACAGGGGTGAAACGGCAGAGGACTAGGCAAACACAAGCACGAAGGATCCAATGGACGACACAAGTGAGTTGTTGAAATAACATGCCGAATGCGAATGCTAATCCGCATCCAAATTACCCCCAGGTTCCAGGTCTGTGCACCATGCATCGCACCGCGTGTCGCGCCGGTGACAGCAGGCGAAGTGGTGCGTCCGTCCGCCCTCCTCTTCATCTTTTCTACCTCTGGAAGGGGAACGTGGGTGCACCAGTGCTCGGGGATGGATAGTGTCAGCGGCAACTCCGATCCTGCATGCGTGCGCAGCGGGTACTCCGAGGCCCGCACCGCGGCCGCCCTCCCAGCGTGCGTCGTGCCTGAGGCCTGAGCCATTGTCGCTCTAGCTCGTCGGCCGGATGGTGGTGCTGGCGCCGGTGTGGCGCGTTATGGGGAGAATCGGGACAGTTGACGGCCGGTCGGTGGAGCGGCGTCGTACGCCTACTTGCACTTTAGGCAGATACCGAAGCGCGCGCGACGTGGAGTCTCTGGAGTGGTCCAGCGCCGACACTATGTCGAATTCAACGCCCGGAGCGGGAGGCTGCGACCGGTGTAATACGCGGAAGCGTTCTGGACCGCCTGTCGCTGTGCGCGTGGAGTACGGGGCGCACCAGGCGACGGGAATTGACCGTGTATGGTTGGGGCTGTGTACAATATCGCTCGATGCACATGGGGGTGTGTGTGGATGGATTCGCGAGGAGTGGGGACATTGCTTGCGAGTCCAGGGCCGGGGGAGGGCAGTGGACGGGTCCACGTCTGGGTAGGCTGCACCCTGCTTGTTGCTGGGGACGCGCTGCAGGTTCACTACCTGCAAGAAGAGGTGGATCGATTTTTGTCTTCACGCTCTCCGACAGCTATGTTTGACTTCGATATCCTAGCACCTCCGCCTGCTGCTTGACGAGTCGGTTCCAAACTATGTATGCCCTCAACTTGGGAAACTTCGAGTCCGTCAATTTCTTTTCTTATTTTTTCCTTTCTTTTTTTGCACAGCAACTCTTTGATGTGAGCATTGTGAGCATAGTCTGTTAGAAGTGTAACTTCAGTTGGGTGCTGGTGAATGATTTGATACTCTCCCTAACTCAATTGTGTACCTAGAAAAGGTAGTTAAGGAATGGAAACCGCTTTGTATTCGGGACCAAGTACACATTGAGTATGAAAAAGTATGGCAAGAATACATAAAGAGAGAGATACTAGTTGCAGTTGGCCAAGAGGACATCTACGGGTGGTAGGTGGGCTGGGAGAAGGGAGAAATAAAATAGGGTTGTTCACAGTAGCCTTTTTTCCTCCCTTTTTCACTCCCTTTTTTCTCCCTTTTTTGTATTCCCGCCGTTTTTCTCCGGGTTTTTTTCCCCTTTTCAATTTCAGCATGCAAAAAGGGTGTAATTCCAAAAAATCTAGGTCCAACGTGCGATATTGGATGAAATCAGAAAAAAAAGGAAGCGAAAAAGGGCTGAAAAAAGACTACTGTGAACCCTGGTTTTCAGCTCCCTTTTTCATCCCTTTTTAGCTCCCTTTTTTGCTCCCTTTATCCATTTCATGCAGTCTGGGTGCTCCTATGGTTCCTTAAAGGTCACATAGCACCTCAGGTGTTCAAAAAGGACTCGGGTGAATCTTTCTGGATTTTATAGGTCACTCGGTTACATTTATCTGCCAAACAAGAAAAAGGGCGGAAAAAGGACGTCAAAAAGGCTACTGTGAATAACCGTAATCAAGAGGGACTCTAAAAAAAAAAAAAAAAGGTGGGGGGGAGGAGAGAGGAGGAGAGAGGAGGAGAGAGGTATACTCCACAGGGTCGTAAGGTCGTAAAGTCGTAAGGTAGTAAGGTTACAAGTGGGGGGGAGGAGAGAGGAGGAGAGGTATACTCCACAAGGTACTGTACTATTTTGACCAAATGTTCAGGTGACGGGTGACAGAGGCTTGTGAACTGAACATTTTTGGCCTGGGTGACGGTGACATTCGGATTTTGAGGCCCAAATAGGCAGAAAAACATCAAAATTTCCGGTCCGGCGTTCGCCGGACTACCATATATGGCAAGTTTCCCATGATTGCCGAGGAATGAACACCCAAGAAAATGAACACCTTAGGTGACAGGTGACACCCCGTGAACATTTGGTCGAAATAGTACAGTACTACGGAGTGAATAGGATATCATCGAGTCCTGGGCCATTCAGTCTGCCCCCACCCGACTGCCAAGCCGAGATTATAATCCCTACTCCCCATCCTCAGGTTTGAAACGCGAAACCATGACACGGCTTTTTTTCTTCTTTTGATATAGAGGTTCCTGGCAAATCGATATGACACGACTTTCACTGCATTTTGACAGGTTCTGGACCCACCTTAGCCGAGATATGCCGAGCCATTCCCGAGGTGCCTCGGGAACGGCTCGGCATATCTCGGCTGAGCTGGGTCCAGAACCTGTCAAAATGCAGTGTTTGATCCCCAATCTTGTTCTGGGGTCCTGGCCGGGTTCCGCCTTTTTTATTTCATGTGCTTCGCGTGCCGAAGAATGGGTCAGGGAGTATTGGGGTCAGCCCAAAAAAACGGCTGTAATTTGGAAGAATTTGACTTCGTTACGGAGGAATTTGACTTCATTGCCGAGGAGCATCTGTTGGTAGGGTGAGGTTGAAAATTTATGAGACATAAGTGTCCCGGACGGACATTGGAATGCTCCACCGCGAATGAGACCGTCTGCACAGTATCCTCCATGTGGGTGAGCGACATGGTTTGGACCGCCATGGTGCCGATCTAAATCACAAAATAATATCAGGTCCGACGTCAGAGGAAGGGACATTGTAATTACTGTGAACAATTCAGCTATGGAATCAAGTCGCGCAGTGAACTTGGCCAGTTTCGACTCGTTTCGACGTAACCGTAGAACATGAAGGACACGGTTTTCATTGGCGAGAACTTCCATTGCGGTCCGGATTTCGATTAGCAACCTAACAGAGATGGTGCGTCTGAAAGAGGGTCGATAAGCTCAAAATGAACGCCTACTGTTTGAATTGCTCCATGCTACGGAGAAGATGCGGAGGAACAGGCTTATTCAAACCGATCGCATTGTCAATGGTTTCGAGAATGGTGAAAGCTCTCCACGTCAAAGCCTCTGCGTTTGAATCGGAAGTAGCTATCCGCTGTAGGGAAAATCAGTTCCAAGCTATAGGTGAAGACCAATGAGTGACTTGCATCCGCGAGATCGCATAGAGCTCCGACAGCGCCGACAACCGACTTAAGGGGCGGACAGGCGTCGGCCGACTGCTGAACAATCTCCAGTGATGTGCGGATTGCATCCCAAGTGAGCAGAGTAGTAGTGGATTCTTTCCGACGTTTTCGCCGTGGAACCGGGGACAATGCCCAGAAGCGCCAGGACCGGCGCCGCTCTGACATTGTACAATCACTTGGATGATGGTTCGACTTGAGGATGGAATTGTCCCTTGGAGACTTTATATCTTCGCGATACAGCATACAGCAATTGCGAACTGTTTTGGATTGACGTTGCGACGAGTTCCGATGGAACTTTCACAGCTTTCACAGTGCGGAAGAAGTTTAATATGCTGTAGATTTTCTGATGATCCGACCGAAACGTCCAAAATGCTGTTCCACAGTATGTCGAAGGCAGTGGTGCAGAACTCACGGGAACGCTACATCTCTATTGTCTTTTCGTAAGTTGGACAAGATATCAAACATCTGAAGCAGTGAAAACAGGGTTTTATGGTTTTGAATTCAAATATCATCTGGACTCTCTTCAGAATGGATATTAGCCCGGCATTCGATTACGATGGCACTGAAGATCTTGCATTCGACTGAGATGTGGCTGAAGAAAGGACGTTAGTGTTCGCATTTGCTGCAACTGAACTGACTCACTCTGGGCTATGGCACTGATGGCACGTCTGCGGTTCGGGGCAGTCTCGAGAAATGTGGCCCTGACCGAAAAAACATGTCAGCGCTCGGCCTAAAATGAAGGGAATCGAAAAGGGATGTGTTGCCATGGCGAATGAACATAGCCCTGGAATTTATGTAGAGGAATAAGCACCTGTCGTGAGCAATTATAGCATTTCTTATGTGGACAGTTGCGGTTCATGTGTCCTGAGCGGCCGCATGAGTGACAGGTTCTCCGTTTCACGCCACCGCTTGGGCTTGGGCTGCTCTTCGCAGGTGATGTATTCGTACTGGAGAGAAGAGTGGGTGGGCGGCCAGACACGCAGAATCAGAAAAAGCACCTTGGTTTCAACCCACTTGTTTTGTGTCCTGGTTCTTCCTCCGTCAGAGGGAGAGTATTTCGCGAGCGATCTTGGTTTATGTCTTCCATTAGCGTTAAGAAAGACTCCAAAGTGGAGGAATTAAAGAGAGAAGTAACAGAGCTGTGTCTCAGTCAAATCAGAACTCGGAGACGGAACCTCTATTAACTGATAGGTGTCAGATGTCAGACCCACTATTGTTAGGCGCCCCACAACCTTCATAAGTACGAGTGAGTTTTTCGAATTCAAAGTAATACAACCGCAATTAATGAGGAAGAATTGGTAACCAGGTGATTACTGGAGGGAGGGAGCCAAGAGGGAGCAATCGAAGAGAATGAACGTACTCGGCCATCACTGTGATCGCCGCGATCATAATCAATGATTCCATCAAACTCAACATGGTGCTATATTAAAACAGCATTCTCCTGGCATGAATCTACGCGCCTCGCGTCCAACAGCAGCTCGGCACAAGATACAGATGGATGCAACTACAGGTCCTGACCTAGAGGGCAGTTGCAACATCGTCAGTCTGCTGCGGCGAGGTTACTGACAATACTTGGCTTTTGGTGCCAGCATGGATCCACCGGAGCTGCTCATGGTGAAGGATCAGGTAGGCGCCTTCCTTTATTCCTTTCTTTCCTTCTCTCTATCTCCTTTTCTGGAGGAACAAGGGTTATCGATAATCGTGCACGGTGGCCTCGCTCTTTTTTTGGGGGGGTGGGTTTTTACCGGTTGTAGCGCGGGATGAATCTATGTGATTTGCTCCGAGATGGGTATCGTTCTGTGGGGACGTTATCCATACATTCCCTTCTCGGGCTGGTGTTCATTCCAGCTCTATTACCCTCATCCCCCGCTCTGTATCCCTCCTCCTTCTTTTCCCTCATCTAACTACTCTCTGATCACCCTCGCTGACGCTCGCTCACCCCAGGTCTCCGTCTGCTGCTCCCCCTCAAACCACCGTTCTAATACACCTTTCATGGCGCACCTACATGCGAAGGTGTGTGTGTGTGTGTGTGTTTGCTTCCTCCTTCAACTCGGTTTCTACGGCGAGAGGTGGACGGTGTGGTGAAGAGGCCGCATGTCATATGTACCCGAGTTGGTGCGCGTGTGCTCGAGCTTGCCACGCCCCGGTGTTTGGATGCAGAGGCTGGACCGCGCTCTTGCGTGCTCGAGTGCTTGCGACTTCGTGACCATGCCCGCCTCTGCCGCCTTTCGCTCGCTCCCCTGCACTGCAGGCAAAGTGAGGCTTGTCTTCACCCCTGGAGCCATTGCGTCGAGCTCTCTATCTTTCCCTTCCGAGGTCGAGTCAGGACAACACCCCGCTCCTTCCCTTGTTCACGGAAACCGTGACGCTCACCGTTGACGGGGAACTGACGCGGTGTTTTGGGATGTGGGCTGACGGAGATGGATTTCGCTGTGTCTTTCGTCGCTGCGCCTGCCTTGGGGGTGCAATGCGGCGTTCCTTCGACTAGTCTTTAAACGGAGCCGGAGGATGTGCGGAGTTCCTTCGACTACTCGAGAGACAGAGCCGAAGGGAGGAGCGCGGGCGCGGGCGCGGGCCTGAGGGCGGAGCAGGCGATGACTCATGAGAGAAAAGGAACTGCTCTTTGCGCTTTGACAGGGAGGCCGCGGGAGGAGCGAGCTGGTGGAAGCTGGAGGGGCGCGGCGCTGTTGTGGGCGCCTGGCGGGCGGCGAGTCGCATCACTCACTCTCTACCCTACCGCTGCCCGGATCCTCGCCATCTAATCTAATTTACTCCCATTCCATTTTCTTTCTCTTTTTCTTTATTTCCCCTTCTCTCTCTCTCCTCGTACCGCCCCTGTCTGACGCCCATGGCCAGTTGCACAGGTTAGCCCGTAGGGCGCTCGAGCGTCGGACGAGGGTGGTTCTTCCAGGCTGCAGCGACCTAAACCTTGGACCTTGGAGCCGCGTGTGTACTGCGTCCTGATCGAGCAACGTCCACCCCGGGCCAGTCCGCAGTCCTGCGCATGCGCACTTGGCCTCTGCTTCTCGAGTCGTTCTTCGTCTCACAGATGCCGTGCAGCGCTTTGATCCTTCGATTCGCGGTGACCCACTTCCTCTTGCGAGCGAGTACCGGCGGACGTCACGGTGGTGCCCTCTGCGTCTGCGGGGATGGGATGTGTGCAGCTGCAGGCGTCTGTAGCTTTAGCTCAGGCTGGCGTATCGCGCTGCACGCAGAGCGCGTGTGCGTGCCTTTATACTAGGCCCGTGCGTCCGCGTTTGTGGATGTGATCATGGTGTTCCAATCCAAGGGCAGGCGGCGGCGGGCCGTGCGTGTGTGCGCTGATGAGTACACGCATCGCTGGGATGGCGGCGTACCTGTACATTGCGTGCAGAGCGGAGAGGCTCGAGTACCGGTCGGCGCGCGCGCTCCACTTCTGCGTCGACGCGGACATGATATCCCCTACGGAGGGAGCGGGCGGGCTGGATCGACAGCAGCGGGGCATGCGTGTGAGGGCGCCATTGGGTGCATGTATCACCCGGATGTGATCCTGCATCTGTGTCTATTACGCTGCTTGGGGACCGTCGGGGAGACGCCAATAAGTTGGGGCGAACACAGTGCCTGCCCTGTTTGTCGGGACGCGCATGGGTGAATAATGCCATATACTCAGCGCGCAGACTGCTGGGCGGGGTTTGTGTCTGCGTCTGCGGAGCTGGAGCTAATATTGCGGAAGCTGGAATACTGTCGGGCGCGCTCGCCTGATGCGCAAAGACATCAGCGCAATCGTGCTTGGGGTCAATTACGAGTACGGACGAGGATGAGGATTTGGTCCCCTTCTCCTACGAATGCGTGCTTGCGGACGTGATGCACCGCTTTGCGTGGGGTTATTGTATAGGATCCGCGGCTTAGCCCGACAGAAATTGTGTCTGCTCTCTGCTGTAGTATGTAGTGTCCTGTTCGTCAAGACACATGTACAAATTACTGATCGAAATCTTTCAGTGTACCTAGCTTCATATCACAATGAAAACTGGCTCATTAATAGTCCCTGTGGAGATTTAAGTCCGAAAAAGGCATAAATCTGCACCCGTGTCTGATCGCCGAGATCCGGCGCTGTTCCATTCACACGTCAGTCATAAGTGCCAAACAAAAGGAAGCGGTGCAAGATTAGGACCTTCTCTTCTCCACGCTGCCATGAAAGCAGCTGAGAAACCGAAAGGAAGTCACGGAGGTAAGCGCGCAGGTTCAGGAAGGCCCCCAAACCCAAACAAAAGGCAAAAAACAAATAAACCCCAAAGAGCTCACGGGGATCCGCGACGATGGGCTTCAATTTATAGACTTGCTGATAATGCCCAGCCAGCGGCATTCTTTGGTCCTTATAACACCAACCAACCAGCTCCTCTTGGCAACTCTACAGCTACTGGTAGCAGCTCTATTGGTCATGGCTCTACTTCTGGGTCTTCACAGTTTGATGCTATATCTGGGTCTTTGGGAACTGCTTTTTATGCTCGGTCCGACAACGCCGCAGCTTCTGTAGCCTGTATGCAAATAGGATCTTCCTCGCACATTAAACTGACATGGAAAACTATAGCAGGCACTGGCATGTCTCTTGATAGCTGGGCTCAACTCAATTCCGAGCTTCAGTTTGTGGCTGAAAATAACGAGCATGCGGACATTGCTGCGGGGGATCAAATCATCGATGAAAGCCTTGTTAATGAAGCATTGAGCCATACAGAGCCCAGTGCTGAGACGTTGGAGGCTGAAACTCAGTCAACAGAGCCAATAGTTAATTCTGTGCTTCATGATCAGCTAGTTTCGGTCAAGGCACGGCTCGAGACAGAGATTAAGCTCCACGGGAAACCTCTGTGTTATAAACGGGGTGATTTCTTTGACAGACCTCCCCATCCTGTATTTGCTCTGAACGAAGCCATGAAATCGAGACTTGATCCTGCAAAGCTGTATCAGCGACAAGTCTTTGTATGGTTGCCACACCTGCTACCTGGCAGTCCAGAGCGCTTTCAATGCACATGTGGACAAGTTTTATCTCGTAACGGTCTGTACCCAATATTTTCGTTGGATGGTACTGAATAACTGTGTATCAGGTTTCAATGATGATCCTATAGCACGCCGAGTCCGCGACATTCCAGATGATTTTTTTCTGTTCACAAACAGGTTCATCTGCGATGGGAGACAGTTAAATGACACAGGATGTGGTACGAGTTGGCAAGGTACAGACCCACATATCATTGCCCAACTCCCGCGACATGTGCAGGTTGCTTTTCCAGGTTTGTCATTATTTCAATTGCATGCTCTGTGAATTTAATATGCTTAGCCTATATCTCGGCTCGCGGTGCCATCTCGAAATCAATGATGCGACTCATGCGCAACACTTTTGCAACACGATTGGGTCCGGCACCATTTTCTGAATTGGTCTCAGAGCTCCAGCATCTTTCGCATGCTGACGGCGAATTAATGTACACCGCTGCAGCCAATTTTTATGGGCAAGTTGGCCTCCAACAGTACTCTGCATTTGATGACCGCAATGGATATGGTGGCTCGCCGCCTTCGGTTCCTTATCTGAAAGCACTTTTCACCGATATCATTTCCGCTCATCGAATTTACATTGAACGTGATACTGCGTCAAAACCATGTGACATAGGAAAAAGTGACCACACTTTTGCTGTGCGTAGTTTTATTTGCATCATTCACTTCAGCTAATTCATTACCAGTTCCTTAAACATATGGGTGGGTTGAAGGGGGAACAAATCTTTAACGCTGCCTACACCCTCCTAAACAACTTTGAAGAACTCCGTGCCAATTCCTTGACACAGACAAAATCGTTGGAAGAGGTCAATGACATGTTTGAGGGAGTTCAGCAGGGACTAAAGGATTCTGGGAATCCCCCACTACAATTTTTATACACGGATTCGCCCCAAGGTAAGTATCAAATATATATTGTGGATTGACCTTATTTTTTTTTTGGAACAGCTGAACGTGCATTTCACGAGTCGATTCATGCTTCATTGACTAAAAATGTCGTGCCTGTTACGAATTGGACAGATCTCCCCCCTTTCCAGACAAGCAGCGGCATTCCTACTATTTCTGTCACTGACTCAATGGAAATCGAGGCAGCAGCACATGAGATACTGCAGGACTTCAGCCAGACCCCTCAATCCCAGCTTTATCTCATTGCACTCGCTATCAAAGCAGAAAATTTCCCTGAGCGACCTCCTCGTTTAGATATCATTCAGCTCAGAACCTGGAATAAGATTTATGTCTTCAAGGTAAATTGATTGTCTATGATTATTCTCATTTGTATTGAGTCAAATGTCAGGTTTCTCGTCTTACCTCGCCCAGTGATCTCTTGCCATCATTGCGTGCAATTCTAACAAATACATCCATTATCAAGATTGGCCACAATATTCGCCAGACTCTTCAAAGAATTTGGCAGGCATTCTCTCTGCCGGGTATCACAAAGGCAGTGAACAGCAATGATTCTCCTATTCTTGACATCGGGAAACATGCAAAGTTGAAGGGCTGTGTTGACACACCTTTAGTATCACTTCACGACTTGGCAGGCATTGTTCTTCGGCATTATTTCTCTGTTCCAGATTCTTCCTCGGAGTCTCCTCCCACTTTGGAAGCCTTATTTGCTGAGGTTGACTGTCTATGGAAAATCTTTACCTCTCTTGGTGCACTTGATTCTATTGGGCTTCCACTCCAGCCAGCCCAGGTGAAAACCCACGGACAACCTGTAACACTTGTGCAAGCCTGTAAGCCAATTGCAGAGGGCTTGATTATTGGTCACCATGATGGATATCTGGACGCGACTATGGATGACGAGGGCCACAGAAAAAGAATCAATATTACTCCCAAGCGTTCTCTCATTAAGATCTCGAAGGTAAACACATTCTGATACAATTTATGTTTCGTGATTAATTTGAGACCAGGTGCTTGTTCCGGGCGCAATCCATTCATTGCACAAACAAACCATGGAATGGATTATGGCACATGGTGGGACCGCTGTCGTAACCACATCTCAACTTCATTCCCGTGGTGAATTTGCGCCAACACCAGTTGTGGCTCCGGATCCTGCCTTTGCCGTCCCAGCACCAGTCATTCCTGCAGAAGTTGCAACTGAATTTTCACCATCTGATCCTGCCACCTTCGCATTTGAGGGGTGGGATGGGGGCATGGGGCTAGATGTCGGGAATGGCAATGACAATGACAATTTCGAGTTTGAGGATGCCTCAGATCAGATTCCATCTATGGCGCAACCGGTAATTTTTTTATGCTACATGTGGCGGAATATTTGACAAATAAAAATTATCCAGGTGACAGATGAAATGGACAGCATTGAATTCTTAGGCACAATTATCAACGAGGCAAGATTTTATAGATTTTTAATATATTTGAATTGACACACCACGAAACAGGATTCTGCTGTTGAGACCATTATGGAGAGTGTGGACCAGACTTGGCCTATTTTGCAAGAAGCTGTTAGGTCTGAAACATTCCACACTCGCATCCTTGATGACGCCTTTCATTTCATGGACCGGCTCCTCCGGTTATTATCCAAGAAACATTCTGCCTTCAAGGCTTTTGCCCATGACTTCAGTGAAGCCATCTTCATCCGTGATAAATCCGACGAAGATGCAGTCCGTGCCGTTTTGGAGAAAAATGGTGTTGGCTGGGAGTATGCAAAGCGTGCAATGGCCCCTGCTCTTAATCGACGCATTCGCCGCTACATCCCTGACCGCAAGATTCTTTTGGGACGTGTGGAAAAACTTTTTGCGGCTTACACTGATATGCGCTGCACCACGAAGACCAATAAAGGGTCTTTCTTTTCGGACGAGGCCAAGGAGATGGCCAAAAATCTTCTTGAGACTATACGGAAAGGGTACCTCTCTGATCCTCCTGGCATTCGCCTATATTGGCTCATGGGCAAGGACCGAGATGGTCTTAACATCTATCGCACTGCTCGCGGTACTAACTCAATTGAGGGTGGTTTTCACATGACTGTTCGGCGGATTTTTGGTTCGTTACGAGCATCTCCGGAGCTAGCTGAGTGCCTATTGCTCAACTGGATCTTGCGGCGGAATACCAAGGTATAATTTTTTTCCCTGTGCATTTCCGGGTGTTTATATAACATCAATCAGGTTGGATTTCATAACCGCACGGGCACAAAATACCGCGGACACTTCGACCTCTGGATACGAGACGAGATTGTGGAGCTAGCTATCATGGCTGGATTAAAACCATCCTTCCGTCTTCCCCGATTACTCTCAACCCGTATTGCGACATCGGAGACCATCGGTATACTCCCCATTTCAAAATCTATTGCTGCTAATCTCAATATTACCACACTTCCCCGGCCTCGCATCACCGGTTTGCCTCACCACCGTGATACCCCTGTCCACACCCTAACTCGCCTTTCCACAAAACCCATAAACCCTTACCGCTATCTCCAAATGCATCAGCTTACTCTTTTCCCCGTGGTTCCGGTCCATACACACAAGGAATATATCATGTTCAAGGAGCACATCAACAATCCCATGTTCAGAAAGGGCGGAAGGCCCCACCCTCCTCACGAGCATTACAAGAACATTGACTTCGTGAAATTTGCCCAGTTTTGGAATATCCAGGCCAACATTCAGTCCCCCGCGATAATTGATTCCAACCAACGACTTTATTACAAAATTCCGCTGCAGCTTGAAGCGCACCACAAGAAGAGCATACTGTTGACTTCGGAGTGTTCCACCCTCGCTACTGGGAGCAATTATATTGCTCGCAAACAGTTCTTGGACATCATGACTTCTGACGATAATCACGCTACTGCCCTTCCTGCAAATCCTCTTCCAGACGGCGAGCTTGACCTGTCCATTCAAGGTTTGAATCTAATTAAATTCTTGAACGTTAATTAACATCCTGTTTTTAGTTCCCAACCTCCCTGGGTCATTTGACCGCATGGCGTTGGCGCCAGCTGCGGGCGAGCCCCCAGACTCCCAGTTCAACGAACTGGAATTTGACAATGCACCTCCTTCTCCATCTATCATCTTCCATAATACTTTGGGTCCAACTGAGGAACAACCTCCTATCCTGCAACCTCTTATCCCGAACCCCTCTCAACCTCTCGCTCCAAATCCCCCACCAATGACTGTGCCCATTCAGCAAGCAGGGAACCTCTGGCAGACATTCTTGCCTGGGACAAGTGCGCCAACAGCTGGCCCCTCTGAACGTGCACCTAGACGATGCGCGAGATGCTGTAAATACAACTGTGTCAGACGTAAGAACTGTCCCGGGAGAGGCGGACATGTACACTGTACTTGCCCGCATCCTCCATTGGCACCCGGGGAAAAGGTGAATATCCCCGAGTCTGTAATTGAGGCAAACATCGCGCGCCTCGCGCAAAGTCAATAGGATTTGTAAAACAATTTTACTTGTAGCTTGCATAGCTATAAAAGTTTTCGGTGGCCAATCACTAGACAGTAGGGGAAAAAAAAGTATTATCTATTTGTCCTTACAATGTACTACCGTTATTTATTACCTCCTCCCGCCGTTGCACACGCATCCGCAAATTCGTCGAGTGAAATTCCTAAACAAAATTCCCAAAGCCTTATAAAAACCTATGATTTATGGATGTACTTGCTTGCATGTAACGGAAAAATCTGTTGAGGTAGCAAATAAAATGTGATTAAAAAGCGAAATGAAACAACCAAACAGGAGCCCTACATTGTGGAGGATCGGAGCGCACCACCAAGTTTATGGGTCAAAAAAGACTTGAAATCTTGTGAGGGGAACAGACTGACAGCTTCTTTGAAGCTTCCATTCAGTATTGCATCGAGCCAGGGAGTTGAGCGAGCGGAGAGAACAAAGGAGCCAGTGCCAGCAAGCGTGATTGATGGGAATCGGAAATGTGCGCGCCGGCGGATATTAATATCTTGATTTTGATTGGCTGAATTAAGTCCCCAGGAGGAGATTCCCCCGGCGAGACTTAATTATCTAGGCGACTTGATTTCGTTATCACTTCCAAATTGAGGTTAATGGAATCAAGAAGTCTCACGATATTGCGCAGGCTGCGGCAGGCTTGGAGCACTGATTTCTTGCAACAGGCTCAACAGATACAATGCAAATCTCTCTCTCTTTTCTCTCTTTTTTCTCTCTCTTTTCTCATCTTGAAAACTTGATTTCGACGCCATCTCCACAGACTTAATTAATAAGCCTGAAAACTTGAATTGAATCGTCCATCATGTCTGAGTTCCGAGCAGACACAAAGATGTGTATCAATGTTTTTGAGACAGGTTTAATTACAACGCCGACACCGAGACGCGATTTGACGGCCCCTCCTTTAGCGAGTCGGGAGAACTCGTCTTTCACATACAGAGGGGGCGGCGGCGCAGCGGCTACCTGAGCTGGGAAGCGGATCTGGAAGAACATCCAGCCGGGATCCAACGCCGGGCTGCTGCAGTGAGTGAAGCCACAGTCTTTGAGGAGCGTGAGGATGTTGTCGCGGATCACGGGGCGATAGGCCTGCAGAACGGTGGGCAGCGGAGCGGGCTGCAGATGAATAGCCTTTGCGGGGTCTAGTGCCCACGCCGGCTGCGACATCGGGGTGTCGCGCGCGCGATCGAGTTTGTAATATCTAGGGTTCGTATAAGAAAGAAGGAATATGAAGATGGGGATCCTAGTACTCACTCCTGTTCGAGGTCGCGCATGAGCTTGTACCGAGCTGCTTTTAGCCACTCAATTGCTTGCGGTTCGAGAGCCTTGAAGTCGGGGGTATCGTCTCGGATGGCAGCAATTGTGTCATTAAAAAGTTTGGCGACGTTTTTGAGGTCGAAAGGCTTTGCTCGAGGAGGCATGCTGGAAGAAAGGGGCAAATCTGCTTGGTCGTGCTTGGTTTGAGTCGGCTAATCGGTGGCACTTGACCAGAACCATCATCTCAATGAAAGCAGGTTCAAGTCGATTTCGCCTAGACCCGGACTATACCAATCAATTTTTTCCCAGCGACGTCAATCCCACCTCCATATAATTTTGAATATTCTGCTCCAAGAAACTCTCTGCCAGAACGCATTCGTACCGATCTCGCGCAGCGTGCTAGAGAAGTTTCTGGCACTCTGGATTCCCAGCTAATCCAAACCACGTCTTGCAGCCGAGCTAGAGATTTGAACTCCGGCCTTCCTAGCAACTGCTTCCCGACATAGACTGGCTCCATTTCTCACTCTGTGCGAGCTCACCTTGACCCTTCTCGCCGACGTTGAATCAGAACTGGCAGGTGAAACTTGGAAGATATCTACGTCGCCACAGCAGCCCAACCTAATCCAATCCCTTCGAAATAAGGAGCGTGAATCGGATGGAACCCATCACTGCGTTAGAGTAAAAAAATCAAAACATTCGCTGTTATACAGGCCCTCCTAGCCTCAGTTTGTAAAGGTGCGTGTAGGTCTGTCCTGCTCTGTGTAGGGGGCTAAACGGGCCCTCGCCCCTGTGTTGGGTTACTAGACTGACCTGATCACAATTGTGGCAAGGTGCGTGTAGTCCCTGACTAGATGTGTTTAGGTCACCTAAGCTGACCCTATGTAGGCTACCTAAACTCATCTCTACTCAACTACGCTGGGGTTAGTCTCGTGTTTATACGACCAAACATAAATCTTTCAACACTTTTGACTGCACTCCGAGAAGGTGACGTCTAGGAAGCTACGCAGACCTAGCCTGACATATATACCTTGACAGGCCTACGCACAGCTATGCGCTGCTACACAGAGCTATATGGAGCTGCACAGAGACTGTGTAGGTCTCTGGACAGATGTGGTCTGCCTAGCTGTGCATAGGAACCTTGACAGAGGGCAAGTCTAGGAGGGCCTTGGATGCAGTGCATCTCGGTGACCCAATTTTTATCAACATCCATGGATCTGCTTCTGGGAGTCGAACTTGGTGATCATCTTGCAGCTTGGTTTCAATGAACTAATGATAAGGAGGCATTGATCCTTGCAAAAATTATCTACAGACTCACCTTATAGGTAATCAGAATTGGGACGAAGCCCAGGCACTGACTTGCGAGAACATGGCCTCTGATGTGTTGACCGAAGGCGGGCTCACTGTTTCCACGGTGCAACGCATCCCATTTTATTTTTATCCTCCCGGAAGTTTTAAACGGGATCCCTGGGATTACCATTCGCACTGTTCAGACGAGCACACCACTGTGCACGAGCCGGTATGTACATCCTCGGTGGGATAAAGGCTCCCCGCATTCACCACATCTCTCGGGGAACAAAAAAGTCCGATAAAGTTGACCATTCATCGCTGTTCTGATCCCCCTCTGCTCGATGTAGTGTTCAATAATCAATTTGTTCTCCTTCATGCTGTGTGGTCTGGCGCTCCTGCCATGGGTACACATTTGAATTTCTCTCACGATCTGATGCATTTCTTTTTAGTTCCCAGTGAATTACTCATGGAATGTTTGAGACTTCTCTCGAGATTCTTGGTAACCCAAGTTTTATGTTGGGCATGACTAGGCATGACTTTGCACTCTGTTATCTCTGCCACCCTATGCCTGAAGTACATGGACACTTGAAAAAAAATTCTGAGGGGGAGTTCATTTTCAGATCCAAGATACATCAAGATTTAGAAATGGTTATCCAAGGCCATCAAACTCTACAGCGTGTCTCGGAATTTTGTAAAATTGTATCAAAAGTAGATTTGTTGGCGGTAATGTCTGATGTTCATCCAAATTTAAACAGAATGTGCTCCTCATTCTTCAGATCCACTAATCGAAAGAACTAGTGTACCTGTAATATACATACACATTCGTGAAGCTGCAGATATGCAACCTAATCACGTGAATGTTCAACTCCGACAAAAAAAACCTCCCACTCTTAGGTCCTCTTCTTGAAAAGTACCTTCGCCGACCGGTTTGCCCCGCAAGTCGTCCCAAACCATTCACTGGGCGGGCGCACTCCCTCCTTCTCCAGTTTGACATCATAATTCTGGAGGATATGTGCCAGCATCACTTTGAGCTCGGTGACCGCGAAGAACCGCTGTTCAACTCGTCAGTTGAGTAATCGCAGCAGGCCGGAAGAAAAACGCACTCCAGGACACGCGTGATTCCCCAGCCCGAACGAGAGGAACTCCGCGTTTGGCGTGACCATCCCGAACTTCGCGCTGTCTGCCCCTCCTTCTTCGGCGCCGGCGCGCATGCGCGCGAAACGGAACCCATCAAACAACTCGGCGTCCGCGTAGTGCGCATCGTCGTGGTGCGTCGCGTACGTCGCGGCGGCGATGAAGCTCCCGCGCGGCAGGTGCGTGCCGTCCGAGAAGGTGAAGCCCGCGGGATTCATGACCATGCGGTTCATGTTGACTGGATAAATAAGATCATGAGGAGATGCATTGAGAGCCTAAGGATAGGGAAAAGACTGACTGGCGCTGACGCCGTTGAAGCGCTGCGACTCGCGGAGGAAGCTGTCGAGCTTGACGCATTTGCCCATGGCGGCCTTGCTCCACCCGTCTTTGAGGAGGGCGGCTTCGATCTCCTCGCGCAGGGGTGCAACGTATTCCGGAGCGGCTGCGAGGTGGTAGAGCGCCTGAGTGAAGCTCTACGAACACATCATTAGCTTCCTATCTGCTGCTGCAAAACCAAAAACTCAGGAAGACGTACATTGGCCGTCGTGTGGATCGCCGCAAAGTTGATCATGAGGATGCGCTGGATGAGGTTGTCCACGGTACGTTCTTCCGCTGGGGCTTGTTCCAGGAGCCATGAGATCAAATCGTTCTGGAGGATAAATCGATGATCAGTCAGCCTTGGCCCTTGAATGAACTGGTGCAGAGCCCAAAGGAAGAACCACACACCGGTCGTCCTTCCCAATCCTTTCCGTACTCTTCCTCGACCCTCAACCGCTCCTCAATTACGGGGACGAGATGCTTCTTCGCGTGCGCCATGCCGCGGGGCAGGGGCGATAGTATGGGGCCCACGAATCTGAATTCAAGTGATATACATTAATTTTAATATTAAGGCACTGGATGTCGGAGCGACTCACGGCTTGAGCACATTGGGAAAGAGGTTGATTAGCCTCGCCCGCTTTATCACGTCCTCGGCGAACTCGATGTTGAGGTCCCTGTAGTCGGTGTTACGGCCTGCAGTGGACGTTAGCCAGATGCATGTGTATTTCACAGAAGTTGAACTGAAGGGGAAGATGCACTGACAAAGTTCAACCCCGACAAACAACCGGTTGCTCGTGCGCGAGACGATTCGGAGGACGGTTTTGAGCGCCGGGACGGCAACCCACCAGTCGGAGTCTGGATGCAGAAGCCTGCCAATCTCATCGTGGAATGCAGTGACGATCTCGTCGTGTATATCTGCGAACCGCGCCCCGATGCTCCGCGTGAGGGACGACTGGATGACGCGGACGTGGTACGGGTGCATGACAAAGCCGGCGCCGAGGGTGTAGTTCACCGCGAGGGTCTGCAGCAGTAAATATTATTTTATGTTATTTTGGGTGGATATTTTGGGGCAGGATTTATACGCACGGCGCCGAACCCATGCGCGGCGGAGGTCGTCTTCGCGCGCTTTGCGGAGATCGTTGATCAATTCGGGTGAACAGAGAACGACGACCCATTTATCGAGGTAGGGGACGCGGAAGATGGATTTGTGCTGTTCGTCGTCTTAGCATATGACAAAAATACGAGATGTAAGTATATGTACCTTGTTATATCCCGCTTGAATAATTTTCGGCGCGTTGCGAAGGTAGTCGAGCGCCCCGTGGTAGGAGGATAGTGGGCCAGAAGGTCCCATGGCCGGGATAGCATGCAACTGCCCCTAAAATAAAATGAATAGGTCGAAAATTGAGGACAGTGAAAGACGAGCATACAGATGAACGTTTAAATTTCAAATGGATCAGAAAGCCAACGCTGACAGAGAGGGCGAGGAAAATAGCGAGGCTTGGAGTAGCTTCCATTGTAGTTGTAGACGGTATTTGTGTTGTGACGAGCCATGCACTCGCCGCCGTCTTTATAGCTTTGTGGACGGCAGGGTGTTAACGTGAAAACAAGATGATGAATAAGACAATTCTGAGCACGAATCTCTCAGAAGCGACGCAATAGAACACAAGTTTCCGTCTGGAGAAGACTGGGCCCGTTCCCATCCGCACGTCCGACAATCTGGACTCCTTGTCCGTCGGTGTTCGCAAAGACCGAAGGAATCGTGCATTGTGTCAATGGGTTTAGGTCAGCACTTCGGTTGTCTTAAATGGTATGCGTATGCAGATGGGTGTTTAAACTCGCCGGAGGGTGACCGCAGCCCCGGCACACAAGTGGATAACCGACTGCAGTAAATTCAGGGAATCCGAATTCGTGAGGATAACCTTCAACCGTACGCAGCACGAAGGCGTCCAATCTGCCTCTGAACACCGTCGACGCGGATGGTATCGCACCCAGCGAACCTCCCTCCCCGCTTCGCACTGGGCCTAGAGTCGCGGACGTTCATTGGGAGCGTCTTCTTGACGCCTTGGAGCGCGATTGCATTGTGTCCCGGCTCCCAGCACTCGCTACCCGCACGCGCGCAGTGTCAAGTGTACATTCTGCCCAACTTTCACGCTCTTCCTTCCGTCCCGCTGCACCACCTCCCCGTCGTCGCCCTTGCCGTCATGCTGGTGGATGTGAAGATTCGCCGTCGGGTGAGCAGGGGGAAGTCGAGCATCTGCGCCCGCCGTCGGGCCGCCGATAGCCTAACGCGGAGAACCAAAGCTGAGGAGCTACGTCAGTGTTCTTCCCCAGCGCGCGACACGCAAGCTGGGAGAATCCCTTCTCCAGTGGCCCAGATGCATCCTCCTTGACACTCTCGCGCGCATCGACTTCCGCACCTGGATCCCGCCCGCGTGATCCCAAATCCCCCGACATGGCGAAGGATTGCACTGGAATGTCGGATAGCACTCTATCGTCGCCGTGTGCCAACGCCCGCATGATGACGCTTCGCGTCATCGTCCTCTTCCGCCTGTTTGTCCTCCCCGCGCTCCCTCATCCTCGGGAGGCTGCGGGCGCAGGTGTGCTTCATCATGTCCTCCCGCACTCGGCGCCTTCTTGTCGAGGGTGCGCGCCACCGTCGACCGAGCGCGCTAGGAAGCGGATAGGGGGGAGGGGAGAGATGTACCTCCAGAATCCGGTGGATGGATCAGGTGCAGGCCGCTGCGTCTGTATGCACTACCACAGATGTCCACATCGCTCCGCGTCGTACATGAGCCACGGGTCCTGTCTCAGTGGATGATCGGCGCGATGCGCGCATTATTCTCGGAGGCGCGTCTCTGTGAAATCCCGAGTGCTGGTCCCGAGCGTCGAGGCGCACGGGGATCTTCTTTGGCCATCCAGAAGCTACGTGGGTGGATCGTGCCACGCGTCTGGATGGTACGTCGAGGAGCGGAATGGCTCCCCGTGCTGTGCCGTTCGTCCTCGACCCGACATCCTCGGAGTACGTGCAGAGGGAGGGACGGGACACTTTGGTGCGGTGGCCCTGCTACGCGAGGAGGGGTAGACCTTGGGTGAGACTGCCGCCTGGATGCTAGAAAACAATGGCGGATTTTTTGCCTCTTGCGAGTCTTGCGACTGGATGCCGTCGCTAATGATTTGGATTGCTCCTCCAACACCTGCCGTCACCTCGTGTGCTGTATGCGTCCTCCGTCCGGTCCACTGCGATCAAGCTTGCGAAAGGAATACGGCAAAGATGCTCGTATGTTTCTCTTTTTTGCTCAGTTGTCGTACAAGAACTGATAGCTATTCAAGACTCAGATGATGCAAGATTCGCCGAGTCTTTAGACGGAATCCCTTTATGCGATTCGAGGGTCAAATTGCGTTATTGTACCTATTCTGCGACTCCCGATGGTGTATAAGCTGGCTGCCCAGCGGGTGCCAGATGCTCGATAAATCCTCGATCCTGCCTTCCCAGTTCTTTTCTGTTTGTCGTTTGCACCTGCCTCGCGTCCTTGGAGCGGTGTCTCCCCACTCAGCCTGACAACCGTCTCATTCTTCCATCCTCCATGACTCGGGCGACGATACTTCGTTCTATGTCTTGGACCTGTCTCAGGTTTTGGTGCTTCATCGGTACTGCTCTGCGACGTCTCTGTGACCCATCGCCTCTTTCGTGTACTCGCTGTTTTCTTGCGTGCCTCTTTTTTCGAACTGCGTGCATGGACTTTGTATACCGTAGTTTATACTTCCTGCCCTACGTTTCCTGCTCCGGATTCCTAGCTTTGTCCCTCCTCCTTCTGTCTTTCCACTCCTGTTTTTTCTTCTTCATTATAGGCGGCAGGTGCACTTCATGTGCGACCGGGTGGTTGAATCCCTTAATTCTGGGTTAAATTTATACTGTAGAGGAAAATTGGGGGGGTTGAAGGATGGTTGAAGGCTGATTTAACACGGCAGTCATGTGGTTATAGCTGGTGATCGGAGCCATGTAATTTTAGCATGGCTGTTTCAGCGTGCAGGTCAAGATAATTTACCGCTGTAGGATATCACGGAAAAAATAGACCCAAAAGACGAAAATGTCCAAATAGTCGACACTATCACCCGACCCCGAATCGAACGGGGACCTCCTGAAGTCCACTGAAAGCGTATATATGACAGGCAGATGCACACCATGTGCGACCGGGTAGTCCAATAGCTCGATTGTGAGTTGAATTTATGGATGGAATTGCGGTATCGAAGGGTGGCCCAACTTGAACTTGAACACGGCCGTCCGACTATTATAGCTGGATCTTGGACCGGTAATATTGCGGGGATAATTTACCACGGCAGCATAGTAGGGAATAGAGGCAAAAGAGGCAAAACTTCCAACTAAGAGACCCTATCACCCGACCCCGAATCGAACGAGGACCCCTCCAGTCCACTCAAGCCTTACTACCTAAGACGGGCAGGTACACACCATGTGCGACCGGGTGGTTGAGTGCCTTGATTCTGGGTTGAATTGATAGGGAAGAAATTGTGGGACCGAAGGGTGGTTGTAACGTTGAAATTCAACGCAGCTGTCCGATTGTTTATGGATGAGAACGGGAGCTTGGACGGGCAATATTGTAGAGATAACTTACACGGCAGCATAGCAGCGGAAAATAGGTGAAAAAGGGCAACAACGTCGAGGACGATAACATTACACGACCCCGAATCGAACGGGACACCCTGCAGTCCATTACCAATTTTTCAATGCAAGACAGGCAGGTACACACCATGTGCGACCGGGTGGCTGAGTCCCTCGATTCTGGGTTGAATTTATGTGGAAGAAATTGTGGGATCGAGGATGGTTGAAGTTGAAATATTATTTGAATGCGGTCCGACTGTTGATGGCTGAACATTGGACCTTTTCCGCATGAAATATTGTCTACCATGGCAGCATAGAAAAAGAAATGGACAAAAGAGAGACCAAAAGAGAAATTCTCAAGCACAGATCCATCACCCGACCCCGAATCGAACAGCGACCCCTTGCGATCCAATGACCACTCCCATTTAAGACAGGTAGATACACGCCATGTGCAACCGGGTGGTTCAGTACTTAGTCCTGAGTTGCCTTTATATGGGAACCTCGCAGGACTGAAGGCTGATTCAACACGGCAGTCAGATGTTTATAGCCGAGGATTATTGGCCCGTCCCGGCTGTTTCAGCATACAATATTGTAAAATATCATTGAGGCACAGAAGCACGTCGGTAAAGAACGGACGAAGAAAGAAAATGTCCATTCGATATTATCACCCGACCCCGGATCGAACGGGGGATCCTGCAGTCCACTCTCAAACATATCACTTAAGACAGGCAGTTTCACACCATGTGCGATCGGGTGGTTGGGTACCTTGATGCGGCGTTAAATTTATATGCGCATAATGGGTTATAATTATGTGCCAATTTTATCTGGGGAAGTCAGCTGAGAATACAATTACATGACGAGTCTAAAAAGCTTGAGCCTCACAGTAGTCTGACAAATTGAAGGAGACGACCCTAGAGTAAGACACGTAGGAAAATGCGAAAAAAAATAATTAGCGGAGACAGCGAATTCATCGCCCGACCGGGACCTCTGTTGCAGCCTTGCAGGGATATGCGGCAGGCAATGAGGGTCCACACTGACCTGAGTGTACCATCGGGTGGTTGCGGACCTTGGCCTGGGGTTGAATTTATGCGAGCGACGTCGACCCGGGAGGGGCTCTATGTTTCTGAACTTCGGTGATGGCCGGCAGCCGTGAGAATGTCATCGATGATTGCATCAAACTCAACATGGACTCTTGCTTTTGACCACCAGCATGCTCCTGGAATGAATCTCCACGCGCCTCGCGCTCGGCACACGACCTAGGCGGATGCGACTCTCGTGGTACAGGACACGATCTGGAGGGCTTGACTCTTAGTGCATAGATCCACCGGAGCTGCTCATGGTGAAGGATGTTAGGTGGGGCGCCTTCGTTTGTTCCTTTCTTTCATTCTCTCCTTTTTTGGAGGAACGAGGGTTATCGATAATGGTGCCCGGCCTCCCTCTTTTTTTGGGCGGGTTTTCACTGGTTAGGGAGCGGGATGAATCTATGCGATTTGCTCCGAGATGGGTATCATTTCTGGGGACCCTTCCCTTCTCGGCCTGGCGCCAGTGTTTACTCCAGCTCTACTATCTTCTCATCCCCGCTCCGTATCCCTCCTCCTCCTTCTTTCCCTCCATCCGACTACTTTCTGATCACCCTCGCTGACGCTCGCTGGCCCCAGATCTCCGTCTGCTACTCCCCTCAAAACCACCGTTCTCACACGCGAAGAACGCCGTGTGCGTGTAGGTGTCTTTACTTCCTGCTCCCTTGACTTGGTTTTTACGGCGAGCTGGGGGAGAAGAGGCTGCATGTCACACGAGCCCAAGTTGATGCGTGTGCACTTGAGCTTGTCGCACCGCACACCTTTAGACGCGCGCGAGCGCTTGGTCTTCCTCTGCCCGCCTCTGCCACCTTTTTCTTGCTCCTGCCCATGCTCCTGCTGGCGAAGTGAGGCTTGTCTTCGCTTCTCTTTCTCTTCCGAGGTCGAGTCAGGGCGACACGTCCGCTCCCTCCCTCTCTCGCTAACAGAAACCATGACGCTCGGCGTTGACGGCCCACGGGGAACTGGCGCGGTGTTTTGGGTCCACTCAGACTGAGGGGTTTCGAGTCCTACTTCGTCGTGTCTTTCGTCGCTGTGACTACCTTGGGGGCGCAATGCAGAGCTCCTTCGAGTCGAGAGATGCAGCGATGCCTGAGGACGGAGAAGGCAGGAAGAGGAGATCAGGAAAGAAAAGGAGCCGCTCTTTGACAGGGAGGCCGCGGATGGAGGGCGCAGAAAAGCTGCTAGTCTGAGTGGAGGCTGCAGGGGCGCTGCTGTCGGCGCTGGGCGGTGAGTCTACCGCTGCTCCTCGTCATCTAATTTGCTCCCCATTCCATTTCCTTTCTCTTTATTCTTTATTTCCCCTTCTCATACCGACCCTTTCTGACGCCCACTTGCACAGGTCAGCCCGTACGGCGTACATACGCGTAGGGGGCTCGAGCGACGAGGAAACAAATCAATTGGGGTGCATTCAACCCCTCCTGGCCATGGTTCTTCCATCTTTCAGCGAGCCAAGCCTCGGAGCTGCGTATGTACTGAGCGACACCGACGTCCACCCCGGGCCAGTCTGCAATCCTGCGTACTCGGCCTCTGCTGCAAGTTCTCCGTTTGTCGTCCTCCGTTCTCTTCTCATGCACAACTCCCGCGCAGATGCCGTGCAGCGCTTTAATCTTCAATCTTTCGATTTGGCCATGACTCATGACGCGGTGATATATCACGACAGCGCCTCTTCGTTCTTCGTTACTCCTTCGTGCAGATGCCGTGCAGCTCTTGGTCTTTGGATTCGCGGTGATACGTCCCACCTCCACTCAACTTTCTCGGGCGAGCGAGCGCAGGGCACGAACACGGGCGGCGTCTGCGGGGATGGGATGTGTGCAGGCGTCTGGAGCTCAGGCTAGCGTATCACGCTGCACGCGGATGTCGCCGAGGAGCGCGTGTGCGTGCTTCCGCGTGGAAGCACGGCGTCGTGGATATAATGTTCCCAAGAGCGGGCCTGTACGGGCATGGGCAGCGGCGGTGCGCCGATCGTATCGCTCCCGGTGCCTCGGCCTGAGATGACGGATGGCGGCGTACAGCGTACATTGCGTGTGGAGAACGGAGCGCGGTGACCAGTCGGCGTGCGCGCACTTCGGGGATCCACGCAACTGCGTCGACGCGAGGCTTGCGGACGTGATGTCCCATGGGCGGGCTGGATCAGCAGCGGCGGGCACGCGTGTACATCTGCGCTGATGAGTGTACGAGTACATCATCCCTCTCGGTGCCTCGGGCTAGGATGGCGGCGTACCTGTATATTGCGTGCGGAGAATGGAGCGGGGAGGCTTAAGCACCGGTCGGCGCGTGCGTTGGGGATCCACGCAGCTGCGTCGACGCTAGGCTTGCGGACATGATCATGATGTCCCATGGGCGGGGTGTGCGTGTCATGTGGGAGCACCGATGCCATTGGGTGCACGTATCGCTCCCGCGGCCGCCGCCTTGGGCGATATGACATGATGCATGAGTCTGTGACCAATGTCCATTGTGTGGCGACTTGGAAGGTGTTGGGGGAATGGCGGGCGGGTGGCTGTCGGGGAGACGCCATGGCCATAGGATGCGTGTCGTGTGGTGTCGCGGATGTACATGCCAGCGCCAGGTTCAACAAATCTAAATTCAGGCATTTATTTATCCCCGGACTTGCATGTAGAAGGTGTTGGGCTGGCCTCCAGTATGCAGGAAACCCTTTGAGAGCAAGCGCATCAAGCATGCAAGCCAAAAATTGACGTTGCAAGCATACACCCAAAGTTGCCGGCGTGGTCGTAAAGTTGTAGGAACCTGCATGAAATACAAGTGAAAAAAGATGCAGAAAACTGAGTAGTTTTTACACAATATATCGCCCATATATGTGTGCCAAAAAAACTTTTTGTACACTATTCTTGCCATACGAGCATAATATGCACAACTTCGCGTGCATCAGCTGAGAGTGAAGTGTCTCGGGTAGCGGTCGATGCGGAGGTCTTGAGAGCGAGCAGTAGATTCATTAATTCCCGTACATAGGGGGCGCACCTTGCGGAAGCGAAGCCGTATAAATAATATGACCAGTGCCTCCAAGAGTGCACCGGATACGCCGCCGGCGATAGCGCCGACTTTGGTTTTGGCCTTTGAACAGAACTGGACGACTGAGGTGTGCCCGTTATGCTTTCATCAGCCCCCCTGCCGCGAGCGGTTAGTGCCATGTGCTAGTGACTTCATACGTGTCCGTGCCGCTCAACACGAGAAAGTGAGATTCAGGCGACGAAGAAAATACGGTTCAAGATTGCGATGGGCTGGATAACAACATCAATTTGGCTCAGGCTAGTCAAGCAGTACGCACGTAGGAGTTGTGCCTGGTCTATATAAATCAATTAGTTGAGAAATCCACACAAACAGAATCCATACCCGGGGAACGGCGCCGATAATAGTCATATCCTCTTCTCCAGCGGTCACGACTGCGTAGTCAAATTTAAATAATGCGGTCTGGACTCCACCCCTTGTGGACACCACTGCCCACTGCACTGTACGCGTATGGTCCAACGAAAGTCCAGTCACAGGTTATTGAAGGAAAATTGCACTTTGCCGGTCTGGTGGTGCACATGGGCGGCGCCGTCGTCTATCGTGAACCCAATATCCTATTGTCCTGCTTGGTCAACTCCAAACATATAGACAGCCGAGCCTAGGAGCGCGAGGACGGGGCTCAACAGCTGTTGAATTAAGGTATTAACCTTTGAAGGTGAATGAGCCCCAAGCAGCCTCGAGGAAATCTCCAGGATGAATGCTTTCGACATGCCACGTCTTGCCAACCGTTTGACCTTGCTCTGGCTGCGCCGACTTGACAAGCTGCGGTCGGGGTTATAACGGTCCGAGCCCCGCTGAAAGTGAAACGCGAGTCAGGATCATCGACAGTGGTTTTGGTTAAGGCGCCGTTCGCCAAAACTGTAAACAGGACGGCAATAAGATAATGTGGCACGGGCAAGGTGAGGGGAGAGTAACAAAGACCATCACATTGAATATATCTCACTTGATGAAGCGGGAAGAACAAAGATCGCCATCTGGAAGGATTTGACCAGGATTACTTAGGTCCCATGTCCCAAACTTCGAACAGGAGCAGAGAGCGATATATCATCGGTCCCGACAGCACGGTCAACATGGTTGAAGGTTGTTTCGTGTTTTGGGAAGGAGGGTCTTCGGCCGCGGGCAAATTACTGCCTAACAAACTCCTTCAAAGACTCAGAAAGGAAAAAAAAAAAAAACCATCGGACAGCACAAAAAAATTCCGAGCATCCCCTGAAAGACCTGTTCTTTCTCACAACAGTCTGATTCAGTCGCAAAAATTGAATGCACATCATGGGGGAATCGCGGATAAGGAAAAGAACTCGAAGGATGCTGAGCAACGATCGCTCTGAAGGGTCCTGGAACATGTACATGAAATCGCCGCTGTCAGCTTCCATTTCTGTGCCATTTCTGACAGAAAGATGTGCAAGAACTGCAATCAATACCCACGTTTCTTAACGAACAGTTTATAGAAGTGTAATCAATATTCAGTAGTTCGGAGTTCGGAGTTCGGTCAATCCCAGGATGTGCTATCCTCCAACAAGTCCGTCAGTTGAATTGGTATAACGATTTCGACTAATCGTTGTCCTCGGACGAAGATATGGATGGGCGACTATCTGCGCTTGTGCTTCTAGCATCGCCAATCATCCCTTCATCGGCCGAAGGTCGTTCCTGGTAGTGTGAGGTATCAGTAGCACCTGGTTCACTTTGTGGAAATGGAAATGAATCCGAATAAGTCATTCCGGCGTGGGCATCTGTCGGCGGGAGCAGCGATGCCGCAGAAGGGCCAGTAAGACCAGTCTCAGAATTATTATACAAATGCTCTGCAGAGGCTAGTTCAGTATCGCAACGTGAAAAAATGGGAACGGGCGCACCTCCTTTGAAGATGGATCTGTCCACAGATACAGGGAAGGGAATGACTTGGTGCGTGGAAGATGGAGGCGAGGCATCTTGCGTGGCATAATAATCCTCGATGCGAAGGAATCGAGAGTCACGAGCAGAGTCCGCGGCTAAACGGCGCAGTTTGCGGCAGCGGAGCCACACAAATCCGATGACGAGTGCCGCAAAGACTGCACCGATTACCCCCCCAGCGATAGCACCTACGTTAGTTTTGGACTTTGAAGCAGAACTGGTCAACTGAGGTGTGTTTGGTGTGCTTCCATCAGACCCCCTGCTGCGAATCATTAGTATAGTTGACAAAATAGGGCCTAGTGAATTCATACGTGTCCGTGTCCGTTCCACTGGACGTGGGATGGTGAGTTGGGGACGACGAAGGAGTGGCGGTTGCAGACGGAGGACTATATAACGACATGAATTTAGCACTGACTAGAGTTCGGTAGTACGCACGTAGGTGTTCTGTAGACAGCATCCAATGGTCAGGGAATTGTGACGAATGAGAATAGTAAAGCGCACGGTTGGCCTGCCCCACTTCCAGGCTGGCTTTCATTGCCTGTGAACTGTCCTTGCCCCCTATTGAATTGTTTAGGTCGATCTGAAAAGCGAATGAAATAAAGCCATACGTTGGGGAGCTCATCGCATTTGATCCAGTGCCTGACCTATCACGCAAAAAGAAAGTCAGGAACTTGGGTTTACGTCCTTTGGGGGGAAGCTCTTACGGAGTCGGAGTCACCGGTTCTGACCTGTTCATTGTGAAGACCCAGTCGAATCAATCGATTGAAATACTCACGGAAGCTCCGAGTTGCTGGGACTGTTTTCTGTAAGCTCCAGGTAATCTTCACAATATACGGGACTCACGTTGTAGTCTGACTAGTAGCTGGTCTACATACTAAAGCTCAATTCCGGGCATGCGCACAAACAAAATTCACATACCCGGAGTTTACCACAGCACCAGTAGTCGGCATACCGTCCTCTCCGCTCGTCACAACTGCGTAGTCAAACAATGCGAATTGGACTGCATTGCCTGTGGTCTTCAGCCCCCAATACACCGTATGCATTTGGTCCAAGGTAAGTCCGGTCGCAGAGAAGAACGGCGCATCATACGCAAACTGCTGTGTTCCCGTGTAGTAGTGCTTGTGATCGGGGTTGCCAGTAATATGGTCTAATGCAAAATCGATCTCCGCTTGTCCTTTCTGGTCGATTCCGAAAATATAGACAGCAGATCCTGCGACTAATGTGAGGACGGGGCTCCGAGTCGAGAGTTGGCAAACTGTGGGATGAACCTTTGAAGGTGAAGGAGCCCCAAGCAGCGGATGGGGGGTCTCCAGGATGAATGGTTCCGACGTGCCACGTCCCGCCAGACGTTTGCGATGGGTCTGGTTGCGGCGGGCAAGGGGCTTTGGAAGTACTAGTACAAGACGACTTTATGGATAGAGCCGTCCAACTCCCGCCAAAAGTAAAACTAGTGTCGTCGACAGTGGTATTGGTTAAGGCGCCATGCGCCATAACTGCAAACAGGACAGCGATAAAAGAATGTGGTAGCCACATAATCGGGAAACGTGGTGGTGGAAGACCGTAGAGAGCAACAGACGCCACCACATCGAATCCTTCTCATCCTTGATGCGGCAAGGAGAACAAAGATCGCCATCTGTGAGAAATTGACTAGGAAGGCGGATATCAGGATGATATGCTTTTTATAGGGATTCTTCAAGAAGTAGTGTTTGGCGGATCGCCGCGAGTGCCTGCCTATAGCGCACAAGGTCCCCCAAAGCTCAAGTGTCTGGTGTGCTGAGGAGTTGAGCTGTGAGAGGAATGACGGGGGAATCCGGCGTTCCTCAGCGGGACCGTGCCGTGTAATTCTACCTAAGTACCTGCCGCGATTCAATGTCTTCGCCGATGAGAGAATCAGAGATTTATATCAGAATCGGTTGCGACCATCAGTTGGCTGTATACATTTATGAAGGGGCCGGCTATCGCCGTCTGGGACCATGGACACATCATGGCAGTGTGGGTAGGACCGAGAGTCAAAGGTCAAAGAAGGTTGACCGATTTGGCCGCGACAACCGATTTGACCCCGTTTTCCATTTGATTTTTGACTGTAGACCCACACCTCGACCTACCGGGGATCATGGCCGTCATCCGGAACTTCTTTCCGAACGCCCTCCTTCCTCTGTATGAAGCGCGCTCCCCGTCTGGCCGCTGATTCGAAAAAGCTGAAAGGAAACAGAAAAAGAACGGGGACAGACCTTCCGAGCACCGCCTCTCTTCTCCATCTTTTTCTGTCCGCCACGACCTCTCCTCTGCTCCTCTTTTCATACCCTTTCTCTCTCATCCCACCATCCCTCTCTCATCGTACTTCTGTTGTTGTCGGTCGTCGCAGGAAGCTAAGCGGGAGCGGAGCACCCTCTCGCAGGTGCGAATATCCTGTCCATCGCGCTGGAAGGTGCACACCCGCCGCCGGAGCAGGGTGCGATGTTCGTCGTGCTCATCGGGCTCGTCACACGGCACCGGCAGTCACCACCCTTGCGCTTCCGTGTAGGAATTAGGCGGGTGTGCGGCCCGATGTTGGTGTATGCGTGCTCTGTTGAGTCTTCTTCGGCGCAGCGGGAGAAGGCGCTGGCAGCGCTTGAGTAAGTTCGGTACTTGTCGTTCTGAAACAAGCGGGAATCAGTGCTAGCTTGGATGGAGAGACGATAACCGAGAGATGAATGTAGAGGGAGTAGGATGAAAGCGCGGGGAGATCGAATACAAAATAGAAGGAGAGGATGAAATAGAAAGATCCCCAGTGAACGCGGCTAGCAAGAAAAGCCAAAAACTGACGCAGTGTCCTGGAACGCTATCGTCGAGGACGGGCCGATTCCCAGCCACGCAACGCGCAACGCACGCGGAGACACCCGGGACACGGCGAGCGGTAGGGGAGGGAGGAAAGGTCCTGAAATGTGCCTCCGCGCTGTGCATAGGGATGACCACACATCCAGACGCGCAGATCATCCACGCGAGGAAAATGAGGGCGGGAAGTGGGGAAGATGGAGCGCAAATGATAGCGAAATAAATGAAATGGAAAAAAGCCAGGTGTGGGTTAGCCTCTTGGGGTGTGAGAACGAGATTATTCGGGGGGAGAGACTGATGCACGCGCTGCGCGCTCCAGGGCCGCAGCTGGAGGACTACGACCTGGAGAGGAGGCACGAGAGCGTAGGCCAGCAAGTCGCTGCCGATTGCACATCTGGATGCAAGCGGATTGGATGTGGTGAATGGGAAGAACGAAGATGCTGGCATACAACGCAGCGGCAGAGGCCACTGGTGCGCCTCCCCTCTTGCCTCTTTCCAGCCACCACGTCTCGCCCCCCGTCTCGCACCCGCAGCCAACTCCTGCGGTGCATCGAAAGTGTCACCTGGCGACAGCGCGCCGCCAACAGTGGAAGATCAAGACCGAAAATGACCCAGAAAGGCTGTGAAGCCTCTCCAGATGCACACAACGACGCGCATCATATCAAAATAGAGTAAGCCGTGCGCAATGGGGCGCACTGCGTTCTGACCTCTTGAGATGAGGATGAGAAGAAATCCGGAAAAAATGAGACCCAGGACAAAGACGGGCATTGGCCAGAGGAATGTGCGGGATGAGATGGCGCGAGGGAGCAGAAGCGATTGAAATGTAGAGAGAAGTCTCAAAATAAATGGGGAGGAACGGATAGACATAGAGAGGGGGTAAAGAGGGAGGAGGGAGGACGAGCACGCACTTGATTGACCAGGCTATCACACCCGCAAATTTGCCCGTGCGCCGTCTCAGGGAAAAGCGGTCGTGTGCTTGTCGTAACGAGGTGGTCACTAGCGAGGACGTGTAAACAGCACAAAAAAGTTAAATAGAACGGAGTTCGTCAGTGCAAAGTCAGGAGAAGAGTTTGAAGGACAAATAAACACGCAATGACACCGCCGCGCGAATCCGTGCACGCGCAGCGCGCCTCACAAGCGGACTCGGAGGCCCTGCATCCGCGCGAAGAGAGGTGTGTACTGAGGCCCGCTCCCGACCATTCCTCTTCAAGTTCTGCTCTTGCCTCCAAGTGTTGGTGGAGCTCGAGTTGGCCGGGAACTAGTGGCAGGGATACGAACCTACAAAATATCTGCGTCAGCTGCCGAACACAATCTTTCAAGATAAATAACAGACGGATGGATGGGACCCTACTGAACCGCATTATCCTTATACATAGCATCCCCGAGTGACGCCGCACTCCTTGACTTCTCGGTCCAAGAGGCTTATGTATCTTGTCCTTGACTTCTCGTTTCCTCTGTCGCGTTGACAAGTTGAGAGTTGGTTGAGAGAAAGAAAGACGTGTGAAGATCCGAAACGTTCGGATCATCGGATATGGCATCCGAAATGACCACTTTGGCTTACAGCGGCACTGCAGCCCGAGGTCACAATTTCACCTATTGCATCTCAGGCCTACCTATTGTTAGTGATGCTGAAATATTTAAATGGCTCGGAAGTGTCGTGGAATTTCATCTTCTCCCTCTGTGAGAGATGGTCCAGAGATTGTTTGGGAATGCTGAAGTTCATCAGGAAAACCAAAATGCCTGTGCAGTACTATGCAGCAACCTATGGCTGTGATGTACCTATGAGGCACTATGAGGCCCTATGCAGCACTGCATAGTCCTGCATAGGGCCTCATAGTGCCTCATAGGTACATCTCGGCTACGGTTTACCTGATGTTGGGCAATATTTCACTAGAAAAAAAAAGCACGCAAAACAGGCGAAAAGAGCGATTTTATGTCGAGCACACCATCACCCGACCCCGAATCGAGCGGGGGACCTCCTACAGTCCACTCAGGTTTTACTACCTAAGACAGACAAGTGCACACCATATGCAACCGGGTGATTGAGTACCTTGATTCTGAGTTGACTTCATATGGGACAGATTGCGGGATGGAAGGCTGGTTGAGCTCGAAATTCAACGGCTGTTCGACTGTTTCTAGCTGGTGATTGGGGCTTGGCCTGCCTGCAATATTGTGGAGATCTACCGCGGCAGGATAAAAAAAAGAAATGCACGAAAATGAAGCAAAAAGCGAATGCAGCCGCATCACCCGACCACGAATCGAACGGGACCTCATGCAGTCCATTTCCAAGTTTCGAGACAAGACAGGGCAGGTACACACCATGTGCGACCGGGTGGTCGAGTACCTCGATTCTGGGTTGAATTTGTGTGGTAGAAATTGTAGGATCGAGGATGGTTGAAGTTGAAATATTATTTGAATGCGGTCTGACTGTTGATGCCTGAACATTAGGCCTTTTCCGCATGAAATATTGTCTACGATGGCAGCATAGAAAAAGAATGAACAAAAGAGAGAAATCCTCAAGTACAGATCCCATCACCCGACCCCGAATCGAACAAGGACCCCCTGCGATCCAATGACAATCGTCCCTTTTGAGACGGGCAGGTACACACCATGTGCGATCGCGTGGTTGAGTCCGTCGGTTCTGGGTTGAATTTATATATAGTAGCGGAAAATTGTGGGATGGAAGGGTGGTCAAGCTCGAAATCCCGCCGGGCCGTCAGATTGTTTATAGCCGACGATTGGCATGAAATATTGTGAGGATAATTAGGGCACGGAAGCACAAAAGAAATGGACGAAAATGAGGCAAAACTGTGGTGCAGAAGACTCCATCGCCCGACCCCGAATCGAACGGGGACATCCTGCAGTCTAATGCTAGTTTCTTATTTAAGACAGACAGGCGCACACCATGTGCCACCAGGTGGTTGAGTATCTTGATTCGGAGTTGATTTAATTGCGGACAAATTGCGGGGCTCAAGGGTGGTTAAAGTTGAAATTGAATGCGATCTGACTGTTTACAGCCGAACACGGGGCTTCCGTTGTGGTGATCTTACCACAGCAGCATCGAAAGGAAATTCGAAATGCAAAATGCGAAGGAAGCCAAATTACCCGACCGCGAATCGAACGGGAACATTCTGCGGTCCACGAAAGCCTTACCATCTAAGACAGGCAGGTGCACACCATATGCAACCGGGTGGTTCAGTACTTAGTCCTGGGTTGCTTTTATATGGGAACCTTGCAGGACTGAAGGCTGATTCAATACGGCAGTCAGATGTTTATAGCCGAGGATTACTGGCCCGTCCCGGCTGTCTCAGCATACAATATTGTAGATATCATTGAGGCACAGAAGCACGTCGGTAAAGAACAGACGAAGAAAAAAAATGTCCATTCGACATCAGCAGCCGACCCCGAATCGAACGGGGACCTCCTGCAATCCAATGGGTATTATACCTTTTAAGACGGGCAGGTACACGCCTTGTGCGACCGGGTGGTTGAGTGCCTTCGCGAGGCGTTGAATTTATGTGCGCATAATGGGTTATAATTATGTGCCAGTTTCATCTGGGAGAGTCAGCACAGGTTTAAATTTTAGATCCCGTGTATGGATCCTGGCTGATCATACAGGTATTATACATGACGACTCTAAAGGGAAGGACCTGAGCCTCTGACAAAATAGAGGAGACGAAATTTGAGCCTTCAGTAAGACACCTAAGAAAACGCGACAAAAAATCAAATCAGCGGAGACATCGCCCAACCGGATCGAACCGGGACCTCCTTTGATGGCTTAGCTATACGGGTTGTAAATCAGGAGGTGACTGTACACCATATACCATCGGGTGGTTGCATACCTTGGCCTGGGGTTGAATTTATGCGAGCGATTTCGACCCGGGAGGAGCTCTACTTATCCACGGACCGCCAGCCTGCAACCTGCTCGAACTTCGGCCATCACCGTAACGGCACGTCATCACTGATCCCATCAAACTCAACATGGACTGCGCATTGACCACCGCCACTCACCTGGAATGAATCTTTACGCGCCTCGCGCTCGGCGCACGATCTAGACGGATGCAACCCTCATACCAGTGGTATAGGACTTGATCTGGTGCCGTAGCAGTTGCAAAGTCGTCAGTCTGACAGTCTGCATGGTTACTGACAATACTTCAAACGCATGGATCCATCGGAGCTACTCATGATGAAGGATTAGGCAGGCGCCTTCCTTTGTTCCTTTCTTTCCTTCTCTCCTTTTTTGGAGGAACGAGGCTTAGTGATAATTGTGCACGGTGGCCTCCCTCTTTTTTTTTTTTTTTCTTGGGGGGGGGGGCGGGGTTTTGCCTGTTTGGCTGCTTTGTGGGCGCAGGATGAATCTATGTGATTTCAAGGTTGCTCCGAGATGGGTATTCCCTTTCCTTCTCGGATGGTGGTTATTCCAGTTCAACTATCTCGCCGCTCTCTGTATCCCTCCTCCTCCTTTTACCCCATCTAACTATTCGCTGATCACCCTCGCCTACAGGTTTCCGTCTGCTGCTCCCGTTCAAAACAACCGCTGCTCCTCGCCATCTGATCTAATTTTCTTTCTCTTTTCCCTTTTCATGATCATCCTCCTCCTCATACCGACCCCGACCTTTCTGATGCCCATGACCACTTGCGCAGGAGCTCAAATGACCACCAGGAGCTTGGACGGCATTCATGCTCCTTGCGCACGCCGTGACCCTTCTCGTCGACGTTGAATCAGAACTGGCAAGTGAAACCAGTGAATCGGATGGAACTCATCTCGGCGGCCCATTTTTTTTTTTTGCAACATCCATGGATCTGCTTCGGCACGTCTATCAACGGGAATAGAACTTGGTGATCATCTTGCAGTTTGGTTTCAACCGACTAATGATAAGGAGGCATTCATCGCCGCAAAAATTATCTCTAGACTCAGCTTTACGCAGGTAACCGGAATTTTGGGACAAAATCTGCGCACCGACATACGAGAATCTGGCCTCTGTGTTGACCGAAGGTGGGTTCCCTGTTTCCAAGTACACTGCCTTGTTCGGATCACCCATTTTAAGACAAATCTTTCCGGAAGTTATAAATGGGATCCGCAGCTGCTTGTGATGCATCGCATCTTTGGATACTTTTGAGGCACTGCCAGCTGTCTGGCTTCGTCCCATCCCTCCTCTCCTGCCCAAGAACTGCGATGCAATATACTGTAGACTCTGAGCGATTCGACGGGGACTGGGATTCCATGACCCAACTTTTGTTGGAAATGGGGGTGAGTATCATAAATCTAAAGGTTGTTGATGCTGATAATCGGCGAGGTTTCTCTCTTGCTCTATGGCGAGTCGTGTCTAGCCTCGTATTTGACTTGTAATTGACCGGGGCATAGGCATCTACATTTCCCTGTTCTTGCTCACCATATACCTCCTCTTCCATCGCCGGAAATCCCCTGGAATGAAACTTCTCGTAGTCATAAGTTGCATTATGGCTGTTGTGGGAACGGCGCAGATGGCAGTTACCATCGCCGAGACTGTTGTTCAAGCTCGCTTAGTCCAGCAAGATGTCCGGGCACAAGTCTTGAATGAGCACGAATCCATATCCAGAAGTGCAGTGCTCGCGGCCACAAGGAGGTCTATTGTCTTCATAAACAAGTGGGCGAATCCATCACCGTTCGGAATTGGGACTCAGCACAACTACCAGTTTAGTGACAGACTTTTTTTTCGTTGAGTTTTCTCCAATTCGTTGCAAGTAATGTGGGTTGATGGATTTTAGTTATATCGCTGCTATGTGATATGGGGATTTCGCAAAAAGATAGTCATTATGCCTATGCTGCTCATGCTATCTACCCTCAGTGAGTCACTTCTCTAATTTCAAACCAGCGCTGGCCAGGATGGCACTGACCAGTTCCTGTGTAGTTATGGGGATTGTGGGGGCCACAGCATTCAGCGGCGCTGTTAATGACATGCCACAAATCACATACGCCCTGGCTGCTGCCACAGATCTAGTTCTCACAGCTCTCACAGGCAAGTCAGTACACTCAATTGTTCACATTCAATGCTGAAAGGCTGGTTCAGCTGGTCGGATATTGTGGATCCGGCATGCAGCAACACGTGTTGCTCTTGACTACACAGTCCGTAGTCGCTACAACACGGCCATTAGACTCATGTATGATTTTATATTGTACTGTTTATTCCCTAACATGTTCTCTAGACTCGAGTCTGGCGCAATCTATTGCATTGGAGCAATATTCCTGGTCATCACCGTCTCGCTAGATAGCCCTGGCATCTACGGCATCGGGGTCGGCATTTCACGACAGATGCTGGTCAGTCGAGGCCGTTTTCGTTTGATCTAAATTACTTATCCTCCAGAACATAATACCTACGTTCACATTGGTGTACGTTGGCTTAAACAATCCAGATTACAGTCAACACAGCCGCCAAGTTCCATCCACCCGCCACGCCTCCTCCAGCTCAGCTGTCGTGCTACCAAGCCACCCTTGTGAGGTACTCGATATCAAGCCACAGTTAACTGAGGGGAAAGACGGGGAATGTATATGAGATGACCCGCATGAATGTTGTTTTGTAGTATCCTCTTATCGTGTATTATCCTCTTATCTACAATTTTGGTTAAACTTACTATTTATTTAAAACCTTGTGCAGTCAGATTGCATACTGAGGTATCCCCAGAGATTTCTGGGCAGTATATATTTATGCGCCATCATTGTTGCGGGCAAAAAATATTTTTGAACCGTGGGAGGTTACTCGTATAACAGATTCAATGGGGATTAAATTTTGTGCAGTAGAACATTCATGTTGAGGCAGCAGGTGCACCATGTTCCATGAGCACCCTTGGTTCAGGGTTAAATTTAAACTGTAGAGGAAATTGCGGGGTACTCGAAATTGAACGCAGTACTCCAGATCCGATTGTTTATAGCTGAGGATCGGAGCTTGGCCTGCATGAAAATTTGTCGAGGCACAGGAGCCTACCAGAGAACGGAAATCAATAAATGCACGAAGAGGAGACCAAGGGAAAAAAACGTCGCCGTCGCTCTATACCCGTCATCCGACCCCTAATCGAACGGGGACCTCCTGCAGTCTACTCCGAGTTGTTTTTAAGGCAGGCAGGTGCATGTGCGGTCGGACGGTTGACTACATTGATTCTGGGCTAAAGTTATTTGAAAGAAACGGCGACATCGAAGGCTGGCTGAAGTTAAAACTCATCACGGCAGTCACTAATATAGCTGGAAATTGAACCGGCAATATTGATAAGCTGCCCACGACAGCATACGAAAAAAATGGACAAAAAATATCTCATCACCCGACCCCGAATCGAACGGGGACCTCCTGCAGTCTAGTCACCGATGTTACGATCAAGCCAGGCAGTTACACGCCATGTACGACCAGATGGTTGAGTACCTTATTGTGGGGTGAATTTATATGGGAACTTTGTGGGCCGAAGGGTGGTTGAGGTTGAAATATTAATTGAACGCAGCGGTCGGATTGTATACAGTCAGCAATAGAAATGTTGCGCAGCAGCCACTGAGTCAGCTGGTGGCTAATTCTGTGTGCACAAATGGTGGCTGGTGGCTCGGTAAAAGTTTGAATCCCAGGTAGTCAATGACTCTAAGGGAGCCATGCATTTCTGCCTCGGCAACCACTCTGAATGCTCACCCAGCATAATTCCGCTCAACCGAGAATTTCTTCACCTTTCCTGAGCCAGCTGGAGGCGTGGAGTGACCATGTACTTGCGAATGCTTAGTCCGATCCCAAAACAAGTCATTTGAACCAAAGAACATGTGTCATGAATTTAGCCATTCGAGCCACCAGCCACCATTTGCGCACAGTAAATCAGCCACCAGCTGGCTCGGGGGCTGCTGCGCAACCTGTTTAATGTTGCGGGGATAATCTACCACGGCAGCATAGAGCAAAGAAAAAGAGGCAAAACAGAATGATATCGAAGTCAACAGCACCCGACCGCGAATCGAATGGGGAACTCCTGCAGTGCATTCGCAATTTTACCCTCGACAACAAGTAGGTGCCCACCATGTGCGACCGGGTGGTTGAGTAGCTTGGTTCTAGGTTGTATTTATACAGTAGAGGAAATGGGAGGGTTGAAGGGAGGTTGAACTCGAAATATTAATTGAAAGCGGGTGTGGGTGTCAGCACAGGGCCTCACTGCAGGGGTTACTGCGACGTGGGCGGCTGGGCGATACAAGAAGAAAGGTAAAATGCGGTAGATTGAGCTCTGGAGAATAGACTAGAATAGTGTAAAGAGCCTAACTACCTATCGTAGGGTTATATACTGCAGGCTGTAGTAATGACTACCGGTCACCAAGGAGTCCGTTGGAAATAACAGTCGCATCGTTGAAATATGATCGCAGTTGAAATGCGATCGGGTTGAAATACGATCGAGGTTGCAAATGATCGAGGTGAAATAACCCGATCAGGGACGAGGGCGATCGAGGGTTTTGGAGCATGATGGCGGAAGAGGAATGGGCGGGACGAAGGAGGGGAGTTGATGGGTGCATCCCGAGGTATAACCCGGTGAGTGTCTGCGTAGTCGCCGGGTTACTGGAATGAATTTGGGGATGTGGAAAAGAGCAAATCATGACAGTGGGGCTGGTTTATAGCTGAACATCGGTGCTATGTATCCCTTCCAGCGGTTCAGCATGCCAGTGCAATGTTGTGGAGGTAATCTTATCGCTGTGCCAGTATAGAGAACGGAGGTGAAGAAATGGAAGGAAATGATGTGGAAAGAAAAAGAGAAAAAGAGAAATTTCCAGCCACCGATCTGATCACCCAACCCCGAGTCGAACGGGGACCTCCTGCAGTCTGGTCACAACTACCACCTAAGACAAGCAGTTGCACACCATGTGCGATCAGGCGGCTGAGTACCTTGATTCTGGGTTGAATTTATACAGTAGAGGAAATTTGTGGGATTGAAGGGGTTGAAATATTAGTTGAGCACAACAGCCCGGCCATTTATGGGTGAGGATTAGAGGCTGGCCAGCAGGCGATATTCTAGGGATAATTAGGGCACGGAAGCGTAGAAACAGGACATACGAAAAAAAAGCCTCCACAAGCACATCATCACCCGACCCCGGATCGAACGGGGACCTCCTGCAGTGCACTCACAATTTTACCCTCGACAATAGGCAGGTGCACACCATATGCGACCGGGTGGTGGAATGCATTGATTTTGGGTTGAATTTAAGGTAGAAATTGTAGGATGGAAGGTTGGTTGAAGTTGAAATATTAGTTGAGTAGTGCAGCCCCACTGTTTATGGATGAGAATTGGACTGGTTTGCATACAATATTGTCGAGATTTATTGCGGCAGCATAGAGAGAAATCGAAAATGAGGCAAAAACTTCCAAAGAGACATCAAACATCACCCGACCCCGAATCGAACGGGGACATACTAGTCCAGTGAGATCTATCGAATAAGATGGGCAGGTACACACTATGTGCGACGGGTGGTTGAATACCCCCATTCTGCGTTGACTTTATACGGCGGAAGAAAATTGGGGGTGGAAGGCTGGTTGAAGTTGAAATATTAATTGAACGTGAGTCGGACTATTATATAGCTTGGACTGGCAATACTGTGGTGAATTTATCACTGCAGCATAGAGCAAAGAAAAAGGATGCAAATGAGGCAAAAAAGAATGATATCGAAGTCAACACCTTGATTCGGGGTTGAATTTGTTGGAAAGATATGCGGGATCGAAGGGTGGTTGAGCTCAAAGTTGAGCACAGCAGTACAATTATATGGATGAGGATTGTGGCCTGTCCCAGGTTCTTCCACATAGAATGTTGTAGAGATCATGAGGCACAGATGAAAAAAGTGTAAAAAATAATGGACATTTTTCACCAATTTTTTTCACTGAAAAACTAGAAATGCTCAACCAGTGACAAATTGGTTATGTGCCAGTTTTATCTGGGGTTCAAAAATCCTGGCAGATCATACAATTACCAGATGACTCTCAAGTAAAGCACCTGAGCCTCGCAGTGATTTGAAAAATTAGAGAATCAGAAGACAAGCCTAGAGTAAGACACCTAAGAAAACGCGACCAAAAGAAAATCAGCGGAGACAGCACTGCTAAGTCATCGCCCGACCCGAATTGAACTGGGACTTCCTGTCGTAGACTCGTAGGGATATACGTGGTGTAAACCAGGCACTGACAGGTCCACACTGGTGGCGTACCATTGGGTGGTTGCGTACCTTGGCCTGGGGTTGAATTTATGCAAGCAACTTCAACCCGGGAGGAGCACTACTTATCCACCAGCCTCGAGCAACTCGAGCCTACTTCAAAGCTGGAACTTCGGCCATCACCGGGAGGGCCGTGAGTACGTCATCAATGATTCCATCAAACTCAACATGTACTGCGCTTTGACTACCAGTATTTCTCCTGGAATGAATCTCTACACGCCTCGCGCTTGGCCCGCAATTTATAGACACGACTCTCATGGTCCAGGACACGACCTGGAGGGGTGCATGGATCCACTCATGGTGAAGGATTAGGTGGGCATCTTCCTTCGTTCCTTTCTTTCTTTCTTTCTCTCCCTTTTTGGAGGAACAAGGGTTATCGATTATCGTGCACAGTGGTCTCCCTCTTTTTTTAGTGGGGTTCTACTGGTTAGGGAGCGGGATGGGTGCGGGATGAATCTACGTGATTTGCTCCGACTCGGAGATGGCATCGTTTATGGGGATGTTATCCATACATTCCCTTCTCGGGCTGGTGTTTACTCCAGCTCTATTATCCTCATCCCCGCTCCATATCCTCCTCTTTCTTTTCCCTCATCTGACTACTCTCTGATCACCCTTGCTGACACTCACTCACCCCAAGTCTCTGTCTGCTGCTCCCCTCAAAACCACCGTTCTAATACACCCTTTCATGGCACACCTATATGGGAAGGTGTGTGTGTGTGTGTGTGCCTTTGCTTCCTGCTCCTTCAACTTGGTTTCTACGGTGAGAGGTGGACGGTGTGGTGAAGAGGCCACATGTCAGATGTGCCCGAGTTGGTGCGAGCTTGCCATGCCCTGGTGTTTGGATGTCAAGGCTGGACCGCACTTGTGTGCTTGGTTTTACATTCCTTACACTATTCTAGTCTACTCTCCAGTGCTTAATTGACTGTGTTTCACCTATTCCTTGTATCACCCAGTTGCCTACATCACAGTTATCCCTGCAGCAAGGCCCTGTGCTGACAGCAGAGCATACATCTTATGCAAGCTCGATTGTCAGCGACAGCGCTTAGGTCAGCCTAACTGTGATGTAGCCCAACATGGCCACAGTCCCAGCGCAGGTGTTGAGGGATGTCACCACATCAAATAGCGAGTGACCATCTGCCGAGAATCCATGCAAGTTGAACCAGAACCTGAACTGTGAGAACAGTGTGCAGTCGACGCAACAATAACCCAGTCTAACCGGGTTATTCCAGGTTGCTGTTCAGTGTTGCTTGCAGTGGGAATCCATAGGCAAGGAATGTCTGATATAGTGTACTCGGACACACACAACTCCAGTCCAGTAGTATCAGTGTTCCATACTGGTGGTTGGCTGTGGGCGCACTGCTCTATAACCATGCAGACCTTCACCGGGTAACTGGCCAGAGTCTGCCTCGCTAATCCATGTGGATGCAAGTTGGTGAAAGCAGGTTCCAACGACGAACCACTCAATGTGGTAACCAGTAGTAGACGGAGAGAGTTGAGTATAGGGGTCAGGGGTCTGTTGATGACTACAGCAGTGAGAAGACAGAACCCAAGACAATGAGAAAGACAGAAGCAAGACCAGCTTAAGTCACACACAAGTCAAGTTAAGGCCAAAGTAAGGCATATCAGCAAGGCATCGCTTTGTAAGAGGGAGTTGCACATTGTGATGTTGACTGTGGTGCTCTATGTGAATTTGTGTTATCCTGGTAGACAGCATGTTTGGCTGGCTAGGGGGTAACTATCATAGAGGAAAGTGGGGAGGTTGGATTGGGACTCATGCAGTGGTCCCAGTAAATGTGTGTGTCCTTGGACACTATGTCTGGTTTGTAGTTATGGGTTGGGGGTACCTGCTATGAGTCGAGAGTAGGAGGAAGAGGGATAGCTACCAATTCCTTGCCACTATCTCGAGTGAACAAGGCTTGAAGTCCTTCAACTATGCGGTGGCTCGTTTGTCTGTGATCCCATTTGATGAGTACAACATAAGCAAAGCTCTGATATAATAATGCTGGTTATAGAGTAGGTGACAGCAGTGTCAGCCAATGCCGGAGGACTACCCAGAAGGTTCATCTAGTGGAGGATCCCGAGGTCTGATGAGGAGAGAGAGTAAAGCACGCTCTTAGAGGCAAGTAAGGGAGGTGGCCAACTTGGTGTGAGTGAGATCTAGTTGCACAGATGGGGGTACAGGTGGTGAGGGAACAACTAGAAACCAGCTTGGGACTCTAAGTGACTGACTAAAGTGGCTGTTTCACTTTTCTGCATACATGATGATTCTGCAAAGTCAATTTTTCAGAAAGCCCTTATTCATTGTATTCAGGGTCAATGACAGAGGTGAAATATTGGGAAAACTATGTGACAGCTCATTAAAACACTAGAACTTCATGGTAGGATTTTATTTGAAGTGATTTGGAAATGAGCCCAAACAGCTTGGGACAAGTTTTTTTTGCCGCAACTGTAATCCATTTATCGAGCTCATACTGGCCATTTTTGAAGCCGCTCTCGGATTAAAGGGCAGCCATATATTCCAAAGAACACTTACATGTAGTTTTTACCAAAATACTCTGCAAATTGCCACCAAAAACATGAGTTTCCGGTTATTTTGTGTGATGATGAGCATGTTTCCAGAAAGCTCCAATGCAATGAGCAGAGTGGAGGGACTTCCAGAGGAAATTTTTCACTTGACATGTAAAATCTTTTATATTGTACACTGGTTGAACATTTCAAGTTTTTCGGTGAAAAAATTGGTGAAATATGTCTATTATTTTGCACACTTTTTTTCACTGAAAAAGCAAGTGAAAAACTCAAAAGTTTTGCGGCTTGTTTCAAAATTTTCACCTTAAAAACGAAAAAGCAGTGAAAATATTATACTTATGTTTTCAGTGAAAAAAGTGTGAAAAATAATGATTTTTCACCAATTTTTTCACTGAAAAACTTGAAATGTTCAACTAGTGGTATGCTCTTCCAGACCTCAGCAGCTGTGGGCAAGCAGTTGAAAATATTTTTGATTGCAGCAACTACCTGTGTGATATTGTGCATTCAATCCTGGAGATTGTGGTCTTAAAACTCAGCTTCTGATCAAAGCTCTGCATTTTGCATTGTTGCTTGCTTGACACAGTCTTTTGACTGAATGTCAATACACCTGACCTACCACCGCCAAACACACACACAAGCATTTTGAGTTTAGTGGGTTTGTTGGATTTGGTATTAGATTGAGCAGATGGAGCCTTGCTCATTTATATTGGATTCCATCCTGCACTCTTGTGCAATGTTTCAGCAGGACCAGCCTATTATTTTAGAGCTTGGACCCCAGCTTGACCAAGCAGTTTTTGGCGGTGATTGACGATATATGCCAGGCTTATGTCCTTACATCACTAGTTCACGAAGAATCAAATACATAGCCACGATAAAAGCTTCAACTGATATATCAAATATACAGACAAACCCCATTTCACGGTCATAACGTCCTGTACAACCCAGCTCGCCCGCGACAAAACAACGAACGAAGGGTATAAAAATGCATCCAGTCATCACTCAGCGCGTCTGACCCTCATAGGCACATTAGCGCCAGGTTGCCCCGCGACTTTAGGCCTCTGAAGGAGCCCTCTGTGTGTGGCGATCTCGGTTTCCGGCCCACCAGGAAAATCCCAACTAAAGTTATTGATCAGCACCCACAGCACCGCCTGCCAAATATACATTAAGTAACCGTTTCAGCACAAGAACGAACACGCACCTTGAACTCGGCCAGCGCAAACGACTTGCCGAGGCATGTCCGCGGCCCATCGAGGAATGTGACGAGGTGGCGATGGCCCTGGATTTCTTTGGCGCGCAGTGGCTCATCGCTGAGAGTCAGCCACCTTTCCGGCTCGAACTCCTTCGCGTTGGGCCCCCAGAACACCTCAGATTGGTTCATGCAGCAGATGGACACCGTTGCAATGGTGCCTTTGGCGACTGCGATACTGTCGACAACCTCTCCCGACGCAGTTGTGATGGGCCCACTGACAGGGAGAACGTCGTCGACAGAAGCCTGAAAGAGGTTAGATTCATTGGCATGATTCCAACAAGAATATACCTGGCGAGTGGTTGCGTCCGTGGCGGGATGCAGGCGCAATATTTCGAGGACTACAGAATCTAGATACGGGAGCACCGAGCCCAACTGGTCCCAGGTCGGATCGGTGGTGCCAAATTGTGCGAGTTCTTCACGTAGCTTGGCTTGTTTCTCCAGCTTCCTCGCAAGTTCTATTAAAGCCCACTGCAAGTCCTCAGCGTTATCCTAAGAAACTGCAGTAGAGAATACTTACGGTCAGACTATCTACGGAATATGTTGATTAATTTTGGTCGCGGAACAAGATATAATTACACACTAGACATAGATTCATAGCCTGAGAACGTTAAGAAACAAGTCACGATTATAAAAGCAGAGGAGAGCGTACCGGCCAACAGCAAGGCATTCTAGTCGCTCTGCGTCAGTTTACAGTCATTTTAAAGAAATAATGGGCACCATCTATGAACAATATCAGCCGTCGACTTTAGACTCAGAGAAAGGAAAATGCATACTTGCGCCAGAACTTCGGTTTGATCCATGCGGAGCTCGGCATCCTCCTCCTCCGCCTTGACTAGAGACTGGTGAGCTGATACAAAACAGACGTGCGATAGTAAGACTCTTACGCAACAGCCCGATGATAGATCTTTCGAAAGTCTCGTCAGAGATGTGGCTCTTCTTCTCGCGCCGGGTTTTCTCGAGTAGATCATCCGCAATACCGCTCATCGTCCGACGGAAGTTTCCCATAATACGGTTTCTGTCCAAGGGAAGATGCGCGAGGAAGGGAAACTGGGTTCCGAGAAGAAACACGAGATTAGAGACGATGCCTTGTCCCTCGAAATTCAGGGAATCGAAGGCCACAGCAACCGCCGAATACTCTCCGTCCAGAGTACGGAAGTCATGCGAGAATCCGGCAATGCCTATGCTGTCGAGTCTGGAAAAAATTCAGAACAATGCACTCGGGAATCGCAAGGGGAACCCACGCTATCAGGTTCATCCTAGAAGCAGATGAGCGGGTGGTAAGTCGAAAGCCAAAAAAAAATACACTTACCACTGTTCGACGTCAATGATAACACCATCTGCTGGAGCGTTGTCGATGCTGGTGTCCCAGTGCGTTTTGAGCTAATTAAACGGGCTTAGAGCCGTTGTGGAGCATCACAGGAATAATCTCAACTTTGTAGGCAGAATCGTAGAATACTCCCGTCAACCTCCGTATGGCAGCGTTGCTAAATGCTGGAGGAGGAGGAGGATAAATCATACTGGCGTGATCCCACAATTGGAACTGCCAGTTTACCTGGTGTGAGAGCCTTGCGCTGCCTGCCGGAAGTACTAAGCAGCTCATCCTCAAAAAATATTAGAACTGACCTCTTGTGGCCTTCTCCTTCGGCCCAGAACAACCCGCGACCAAACTGTCAATTTTCAATGGAAACGACACATAAAACGGCTTCACAATACCAGATTAGCAAGGACCGCCCGTCCGAGCTTCGGCTTAACGTAGATAGACCGCTCCATGCTGTAGAAATGATTGACGGCTTTAGGATCGCACAGGATAAGTCTTCGGCTGAGGAACGCGGTCGGAATCTGGAAGACAGGCCCATATTTCGCAGCCCATTCCTGGTACACTATCCCGCTATCTGGTGCCCGCGCAATCCGTCGATTTAGCCCAAAAATGAAGCTCTCGTTGGGCGGGCCTTGAGCTTCGTTCCCTGCTGCGCCTTCCGATTTGCAATGCGGCGGACAACCTTCACTACGAGCCAGAAACCTGCGGCAAGGATGAGGACGCCGGAGACGCCAAGCTGGCGTACAGGCGTCATAGTAAACGACAACGATTTTCCGTGTGATTCAGTGGTCGATCGAGTCGCATGTCAGGACAAGGTAGGATAAATATATCATACTCAGCTAGGTCTCATGATCAGTGAAGACAGTTGGCCTTTCAAAGTTCTCCCAACGGATCGTTCGAACGCCTCGGCCTTGATGATTGCCAGCTGCAGAGAAGGGCTTGGAGACTTGGAGTCCCCGAGAAGCACCTTAAAAGGGCCTTCCAGTCTCATTGAGCCGTGCCGCAAGGGAGTCAGAAAATGGCATGTGATGCGGCTCGGCTTCCTAATACCACCATAATCAAACCATAAAAGGCCAATCTCTTCCGGTAGGTAGGTAGAATTAACGGCATGGCCCACTTAGGAACGCCGGTTTGAGGAAGTATCCCGGTATAATACAGGCTTTATAATTACACCATCGTCCCTCGCCTCTAGAAGCCATCCAAGCCGAGCTCACGCACCCAGTTTCCCGTCACGGTAGAACCCAGACGACTAAAAGAAGCAAAAAGTTGAACACCAGAAGGAACATTAGTACCCAGCCACAATTATAACCTAAACACGGCATTCGCATAGAAAACCTCAAGAACTTCATGTGCAAATTTGGCCACTAGAGGAATTGTTGAATGTTCGCAAACCATTGATTTGAAGAACTCGATCAGCGTCAAGTTAATGGGGGGGGGGGGTTATATCATACTCATCAGGTCCACAATATGAATGATGAGTTTACTGACCTCCAGTTAAAACCTCGTGGGACCTGACCACGAGCAGAGTGTGCAAGTGTAAGGGAGGAGTTCTCTCCTCCCAGGTAAAAATCCCCGGTGTCCACCAGTACACAAACACTGTCGCATGTCGTCCCTTTGCACGATGCATGCGAAAGACCACCGCAAAATTTACGTGCGAGGCACGGGTGCTTCCACGCAGAGCATGGGAGTGGCATCAAAGATTTTTAAAACGTCATAGGCCAGTTTTGCCAGGAGATCCCTTTGAGGCAGAATATCCCGGAAGAATTTGAGGCAATTGTTGGGGTCCAGTGTATTGTCGAGTTCAGCTATTTCGGCATAAATCTTGGTTAAAAAGGCCTCCCGGATTGGTTTGAGTTCGGCGTGCTCGCATTTGAACATTGCATGAGCAGGGTCTTCAACATATATATAGCAGAAACGACAGAGGCGCCATTCGCGAGGCACAATTTTCTTGCCGCACTCCTTCCATCTTCGCCTCTCGATTGCAAGTGAGTGGCCGGACAGTATCATTCGCGTGAGTGCACGCCGATATTCTGGAGTCTTAACTCGTAGGTAGTGTCGGAAATCCAGGCTCTTCTTCGCCAGTTTATGTGTCTCGCTGTCCATTTCCAAGCGACCAACCAGGTCTCGTACGCGCGAAGACGACTGGATTTCGGTATCGATCCAGGCTTCCATTGAAAGCTTCACATTTTTCATGACAGATTCCACATATTTGGCCGTAATTTCAGATGCGATATCAAATTCAACTGGGAGATGGAGACGGGACAGCACGATCCGAAGGTCATTGAACCAAGAAATCTTCTGGATCCGAGCCAAGGTGAGTGAGTCTTGCAGGGCATTCCATGCAGGCCGTTTGTGGCTGAGTTCCAGCCGATAGCATAAAGTCTTCAAGGCCAGGTATACTCGCCGGTATTTAATTGGCCATATGCCTGTCTCAGAAAATAAGACGGCGCGCATAGATCGAGAGCCGAGTCCAAGCATTCGGCGTAGAAACATAAGTTGAATCCTTTCTAGCATTTTGAGACCCTTTGAGTCCACGTCCAAGCATACGTCGCAGCCCGCCGTAAGATATGGGTCCACACGAGCCATATATAGTGTTCGTGCATCCTACGTCGGAAGTGACCCTACAAAGCGATCCAGCCCAAGAATAACGTTGGCAATGGTGTGAGCCTTTTTTGCCTTGATCTTGTATTGTTCTCGCCATATGGATTTGGAACCCATTTCGAACCACACTCCCAGGTAGCACGCTTTTTTGACGAGAGAAATATTTTGAGTGCCGAGATGAAAGTTTGGAACAACTTTCGGGACTTGCTCGTAGACTTGATATAAATATTTTGGAATCGACGTGAGACAGCCTTTATTGTTGCACCACAGTTGTGAGTGGTTGAGGTGAGTCTGAAATCCAGGAGGAGCTCCGGAAGCGACGAGTATATCATCTGCATGTTCCACATTGCTTATTGGGACCCCGTTCAATTCGATATCCTCGGGGTGCCATGCGAGAATAAACTCTGACATGAACAAGTTCCATAGATGTGGAGAGCCCGGGTCGCCAGTCAGGATTCAGAGAAGCGATCTGAATTCAGCGGCGAAGCGACCGTCTAGGCGCACCATATAGCGAATTCTGTCGTACAATATTTTCAACCATTCAATCATTGGCCCTGATATGCCCATGTTTGCCGATTTTACCCAGAGCGTTGATCTGTCTGTGCCTGGAAAAGCATTTTTGAGGTCCAGGTAGGCCACATAAAGAGGCCTGTTCAAGTCATAGGCCTTGTCTATGAGACAAATGAGAACAAAGACATTGTCATTGGTCTTGAGGTGCGCTTGGAAACCGTTCTGTGTAACGGGCATTACACCGAGGTCTTGCGCTGCCTCTCGGATTCTCCGGTCAATAATCAAGGCCAACATCTTGAGCATGCAGCATTCAAGTGTGATGAGGCGATAGCTAGAGGGATCTGTTGCATCCTTGTCCTTTTTGAGTATCCCGATGAGAAGAGCAATTAGCCATAGCCGCGGCATGTTGCGCTTGTTGGGGCAATATAGAAAGAATTCAAGAAGTTTCTCGTTGGGAATGGCAAGGCAATCCTCGTAGGAGAAATCGTCTAAACCCGCAGAAGTATCAAGTCCGTGCTCCTTAATATGTCGCTTCATCCATTCGACATCCTCCAGGGTCATGTCACGCGTACAATACTGCCAGGGTGATTTATCAATTGGGTTTTGGTTAAGTTCGTGAGCCATCCGCGCGTTGAACTCAAGTTGCTCCTTATTGAACGATTTCGGCGTGACTTCGGGATAGTTCAGACGGGCCTCGAAGTCGACTGAGAGTTCTGTCACTGTAACCTTGGGTTTCTTGGGCCGCGGGTCCGTTCGTTTGCGAACAAAGTCCCAGAATTCTTTGTTGTTTTCACAGGTCAGAAGTTCCTTCCGTAGAGCCGACTGTAGCTGATGAACCTTCGCTCTGCCTCGATGTGGACGATCCATATATACTGTATCTTCGTCGTCACCTGTCTTCCATTTCTTAGGATGAGGCGGGGAGGTCTCTGGGAGATCTGTAACGACCTTTCGTCCCGAGTTCACTGGCTGATTCTGAATGTCAGGTACATTGAATTCATTTGACATCGGTTTAAAAGAAAACGGCTCTGCGTGCGGAGTGATCTTGAGGCCTTTTTTTGCAAGGCTATGTGCATGCGGGACTCATTATCGGCGTTGAATTCCACGTGAACGAAACATGTACGTGCATGGCGCACTGCGAGGAGTTTGATTGTGTCTTTGAAGATATCTCCGTTTGCGCCTGGCCAGCCCAGGGCCATTTTCTTCGCTGCTGCATAGCAGAGTTAGCGGATTACTGGCTTGGATGTGCAGAATATTACGAGCCGAGTTGTGGCTGGAACTCGAAGCAGTGCCTCATGAATTGCAAAAATTCGTGCACGGTCTGCTGTGCTTGATTCTGGTCCGGGAACCCATATTAAGTGGAGATGACAGTCCAAAGAACACACCAGCCCCGGCGTAGGCCGTCTTAGATCGCGCACCTTCAACATAGATGTAGATGGAACTCGATTCCGCTAGTATAGGGCCCCATAAAGAATCCAAAGCTTGATCGGGAGTTTGTCTGGCATCTATAGTGGCCTGATATAGGTTGTCAATTGTTCTTGTGCCACGCAAATCCGGGCGTTCCATGCGCTCCTGAGGGTCCAACTGATCAATTTTGAAAATGTCAGCATCTAGTGTAATGCAGATCCGACTGTGATCCGACCAATCGTCATCTGGATCGGAGGTTGGGGATTCAATACAAAGATTTCGGACTTGAGGAAGAAGGCTTTTGGAGGCGAGAGCGTAATCGATAACAGAGCATCCGCCGGGCTGCCAGGAGGAAAAGCGACCGGGCGATGCACTCTCGAATGATCTTCCATTCAAGATAACTAACCCGTATGTGTCACATTAGTGCATCCGCGCGCGTTCATCTTTGTGTCCGGATCTGATGAGATCCTCGCCAAGTTCCCTGGTTCAGACTCCACCTGGGATGAGCTAGTCCATGCATTTATGTCCGTTAGAACAAGGACAGGCTTATCGTCACTTCGCGTGCAAAGTGCAATAGTTTCCCACAGCATTTGAATAGGTTCAATGTCGGTCCAGCCCTGCCAGCGTGACGACACAGGTGGGATGTACGCACCAATCAGCCAGATTGAGCCCATATCAAGCACTAGAATATCTGGGGAGCTCAGGTTGGACTTTGTGAAATCGAGTCTATCCCGGATTATGAGCGCAATACCTCCTCCGCGCCGCTGTGCACTTAGGGTTGGCCTACACGGGAGAGAAAGGAGTGTATAGCCTTGGGGAACATCTGCGGTTCATCTTCGCCTGGAAGCATATCAGTCTCCGCAAAGATCATGATATCGTAAGTCTTGAGAATTCTTTGAAATTCCGGGCTCGTCAACTTCAATGTAAAGTCGTGATGTATATTCCAATACATTATTTTAATTGAGGGTGTATGGGGGGTGGGAGGTGTGTCTGGACGAGGGTTCGTAACACCTGTACGTCGCGGATCGCGCCTGGGTCCATTTCCACCTGTACCTGTCGTGCTCACGTTGCCTTGAGGATTAACATTCGTGCCATTTCGTGAGGTATTCGTGGTTCCACTGCCATTTTGGGTAACTGCGCGGCCATCTGCAGCAGTCCGAACCGACCTACCAGGGCTGAAACTGGGTTTCTGTTCATTACAATGGAGCACAAAGTCCATCCATGGCGATAACGCGCACGGTAACTCGCGGTTGATCCAAAGTTGCGAATTGCGCAAAGCAAGCTTGCCGCAACATGTGATTCATAAATGTTGTAAGAAGAGATGCGGCCGCCCAAAAATTGACCAGATACGGAGGAGGCCTTCGAAGATTCTAAAGTTCGGCACCTGTTTACATAATGCGTTGGCGACGAGCACAAAGAACGCTGCGGCCAATATCAGGATGCACAAGGGAGGTGATTGCACTGCCTTCACGTTGATGGGGCCCAAAGGGGCACGGAGTATGAAGGGTAACCACCCGAGGGATTGCACTTGGGGGTCTGCTGGCATCGAAATCGCGTTTCAACGCCCTGCCGTCGATTGCGTGGGGAAACTGGGGGCAGCGTCGCGTTCGCAAACAAACTGCATCGGGTTCCGGATGAGCTTCCCGGTGCCATCAAGCAAACATGTGCTTGGAAATGTCCAATTGAGGTGCAATGGAGGAAGATTCGACGACACCCGATTCCAGGTGTGTCCCGTTGCGACGTTTGCGCCGTGAACTATTGAGACAGCGGCTCCAGGAGTGGGTAAAATGGGTAAAGGCCACGCGTTTGCACTAACAGCCGCGCGATTCCGCACCCCAAAAATTTCGGTTTGTATGATCTTCAGCGCGACTGCGGGCACCACACGCTTCAGAGGCTTGTCCACGGGCTGGCTTATGGAGTATGAGGTTTTTGGAGCAAGAGCGGAGTTGTTCGACGATGTTTCATAATTTGACATGGTGGTTCAATGGTGGTTCATATTGGGAATGAGTGCTTCAAGGGAGTCAAAACCTTAAAAAGGCAATGGCACGTGTATCCCATGCTGTGCATGCCGCTCTCCTCGTACAAAAACAAATGCCAAACAAAATATTGCTAACTGCTTGCTGCGCACTGTATTCATCGCGGAATAAGACGTGCAATTCCCGATCATCCCTTGTAACTCATTCCCTCCATATCTTGATATTATCTTCTGGTACTTTGGCTTCCACCTGCTGGTTTTCCCGAACACCGATTCGTCAGGAGGTATTCGGGATACTCGATGTATTTCTCGTCTGTCCTCGGAACTGAAAGTTTTTCTCAGTCTGGAGGCCTGTGAAACGCTCGGATGCCACTTTTTCTTCCTTTTTCAGTAACAAGAAGTAGAGCTGAGGATTATAAAAGGACCCGGGAAAACCATCCGATGCCACTTGCAGAGCGCGCGGAGCGACAAGTCGTTAAATGATCCGGGAATCTACGACATCGGGTTCGGCATTGCGCAGCAGCTGATCGTCAGTCCGGGCAGTTTTCGTTTGAGCGGTTTATCCAGCTTACCAACCCTCCAGAACATAATACCTTCGTTCACACTGGTGTCGTCGGACTGAAAAATACGGATTACAGTCACTCCACAGCACATACCCACCAAGTTCCACCCAACCACGCTTCCTCCCGCTCAGCTGCAGTGTCACCAAGCCAACCTTGTGAGTCACTCAATATCAAGCCGCAGTTGACTGAAGAGAAAGGCGGGGAATGTGTATGGCTCGCATCAGTGATGGTTTTGTATTATCCTTTTATTGCAAGTATAATTTTGATTAAACTTCTTGTCTATTTAAAACCTTGTCCAGTCAGATTGCATACTGAGTCATCCCCAGAGCTTGTTGGCAGTATATTTAAATGCGCTATCATTGATTGCGGGCAAAACATATTTTTGAACCATGGTAACTTATAACGGGGATTAAATTCTGTGAAGTAGAACATTCATGTTGCCGCGGTAAGGCGGCATGTAGCTGCCTGTTGACCTTCGACAACGGGACGCGTTCTTCCACTGCACGACAAACAGCAGCGCGAGAGCGACAACGGTGTGCGGTCTGGCCCTGATTCCCGCTGCTGCCCAGCCTAGACTCGCCACGCCTCGGGGATGGGCCGCGGTTGGCGCGCTTTTGTTGGCCATGGTGGCCGTATGTGCAGCGAGGGTGTAATATTTGGGAGACTGCATGCGGTGGGTGGTATCTATTCTGACTTGATTTCTTGGCACTGAAATGAGACTCCAGCTTCGATTTGGGGGGGCGCAAGTGTCTATGTTCTGATACCACGATAGATGATTCCTCGGCCTGCGTGCACCTCCAAGTTGTCATTTAATTGCTTCCGCTAGGTGTTGACTTCGTTTGGAAATAGCTTCGTCTGCTTTTGTGTCGAGAATCAATGCCGCGGGGAAGATGTACATATGATAGGTACGGATTATCCCAAGTGCTCATCCGCTGCGACGCACGTTGAATTTTGCGCATGGGACTAGCATAATCGCATCGCAAGTACGAAGCGGGATGCATAGATGTTCCCTCGCCCAGCTTAAGATCTACAAATGATTCACTCCGCTGCAATAATAAATGCAAGCCCAATCGGTAGTTGAGTTCCCCGGAAGTACTTAGTTTGATTTAATTTACTCGACTCTATAGTCATTTCCGCAGCCTGTAAATTGCAATCTATACAAGACCCGTCTGCCTATCCCTTTCATATGTATCACCCAATAAATCAAATGTTGGACCGGGACTACCTACGAGGCCTTAACGTTGATCACACCGCGAGCTCGTCAACCGGCGGCAGCCTTCAGATCCGGCCATTCAAAACAAGCAGGTGCGGTGGTTGAGTCCCTTGATTCTTGGTTGAATTTATATGGGAAAGATTGTGGGATCGAGGATGGTTGAAGTTGAAAATTGCGGGATCAAGAGCTGGTCAAACTCGAAATTCAACTTGTTGTTCGACTGTTTCTAGCTGAATCTTTGTTATAAACCTAGAGTAAGCCTTTACCACCACGGCAGCATCGAAAAAAACAAATGGACGAAAATGAGGCAAAGAGTTACTGAAGCCACATCATCCGACCCCGAATTGAACGGGGACCTCCTGCAGTCCACGCAGTGTTTAATCACTTAAGACAGGCAGTCCCACACAGTGTACGACCGGGTGGTTGAGTACCTTGGTTGTGGGTTAAATATATACATATGCGATGGGCTAGTTTTATCTGGGGAAGTCAGCAGAGAGTCAGTAAAGGTTTACTGTAAGTAAATCCCGTGTATGGACATACAATTGTTGTACCTGATGACTTTAAAGTGGAGGACCTACAGTAATCTTCGCAGTGGTCTGGAAAATCAGAGGACACAAGCCTGGAGTATGACAGCTAATAAAACGCGACAAAAAATCAAAATCGGCGGAGACAGCTAATTCATCGGCGCCCGACTCGAATCGAACCGGGACCTGCGAAATGGCTATAGATGGTGTAAATCAGGCAAGGCTGAGGCAGGTGCACACTCGGCAGTGTACCATCAGGTGGTTGCGTGCTTTCGCCTAGGTTTGAAGTTATGTGAGCGACTTTGGGAGCGACTTCGACTTTTGCTTGGGCTTCAGTGATGGCTGTAAGGGCCGTGAGAGCGTCATCAATGATTCCATCAAACTCAATATACATGACCACCACCAGCGTTTTCTTGAATTGAATCTCGACGTGCCTCGCACTCGGCAGATGCGACTCTCGCGGTACAGGACACGATCTGGACCGCTTGACTCTTAGTGCATAGATCCACCGGAGCTGCTCATGGTGAAGGATGTTAGGTGGGCGCCTTTTTCCTTCCTTCTCTCTCTTTCTCTCCCTTTTTGGAGGAACGAGGGTTATCGATAATCGTGCACAGTGGTCTCCCTCTTTTTTTTAGCGGGGTTCTACCGGTTAGGGAGCGGAATGGGCGCGGGATGAATCTACGTGATTTGCTCCGACTCGGAGATGGCATCGTTTATGGGGGCGTTATCCATCCCGGGCCCCCTTCCCTTCTCGGCCTGCTGTTTACTCCAGCTCTACTATTTTATCATCTCCCGCTCCGTATCCTCCTCCTTTTCCCCCATCTAACCACTCTCTGATCACTTTCGCTGACGCTCTCTCGCCCCAGGTCTCCGTCTGCCGCTCCTGCTCAAACCCACCGTCCTCATACACCCTTTCACGGCGCACCTACACACGAAGAAGGTGTGTGTGTGTCCTTGCTTCCAGCTCCTTCGACTCGGTTGTTGCGGCGAGAGGTGGACGGTGTGGAGAATAGGCTGCACGTCGCATGTCGCAGCGGTGCGCGTGTGCTTGGCCTTGCCACGCCCCAGTCTTTGGTCCCGGAGGCCAGACCGCGCTCTTGCAGCTTGCTCTTGCCCCTGAAGGCAACGCGGGGCTTGTGTTCGCCACTGAATCCGCTGTCTCGAGCTCTTATCTTTCTCTTCCGAGGTCGCGTCGGGCAACACGTCCACTTACTCCCTCTGAGTTCACGGACACGCCCCGCGTTGACGGTGAACGCGCACGCGGTGTTTGGGGATATGGGCTGACGGAGGGGTTTCGAGTCCTTCGCCGTGTCCTGTCTGCGACTACATAAGACTCGGTGAAACCTGGTTCTTTCAGCGACCTAAGCGTTGGAGCTGCACGTGTGCACTGAGCGACGCCCACCCAGTCCTGCTGCTTCTTCGTTCTTCGGGCTTCGTTCGTTCGTCGTTCCCGTGCAAACTCCCTCACGCATCTTTGCGCAGCTCTGAGTCTTTCTTTCGATTCATCACGACGACTCCCCCTTTCTTGGGCGAGCGAGCACGGCGGACGTCACGGTGGTGCTGTCTGCGGGGCCCGGGATGTGTGCATGCGTCAGTATGTAGCCCAGGCTGCGCTGAGTGCGCTCCATCTCCTCTCCATTTCTCGCGCGAGCACCGGCGGAGGTCACGTTAGTGCCATCTGTAGCTCTAAGCTCAGGCTGGCGTATTGCGCTGCGGATGGGTCGGTGACGAGCGGTGTGCGTGTGCGGATCGAAGCCCGTGGGATGGGTCGCTGAGGAGCGCGTGGAAGCACGGCGTTGTGGATATGATCATGGTGTTCCAAGAGCGGGCGTGCGTGTGCGTGTGCGCTGATGAGATATACACGTATCCACGTATCGCTCCCGGTACCGGTGCCTCGGTCGGGCTCGGGCTGGTGGATGGCGTACATTGCGTGCAGAGCGGCGGGAATCGCGCACCAGTCAGGGAACCACGCGGCTGCATCGACGCGAGGCTTAGTGATGTTCAGGGCTCGGCCCGCGGAGCCGAGCCGGGCCCGGGCTTGATCAAGCCGGGCCGAGCCTGACACAGGGCTTTTGCGGGCCTAGGGCTCGGGCTTGAGGAATGCCAGGCCTGCCATACCCTGTAAGCCCGGGCCTAGATATATTTATCTTCCGGGCGGGCTTGCCGTCTCCTCCTAGCCGGTCCCTTTTGAGTTATATGTATGCTCGCAGTTACAAAGCACATCGATGAACAGTGTCCATCAATGTACATTTTTGGTCACCATCAGTGATGGCCACCTGATGGCACCCCGGCAACCTCCATCGACTAAATGTCGCTAATATCTGTGACCCATGTCGATCCCGCTCGCTCCTTGCTCGAGTCGCGACGAGTTCAACGAACACCTTCAAGCCCGCGAGACCGTGCCTGAAGACATATCCACTGTCGAGTGGTGGGGTGTAAGTTTTTTCTTCTGACTGCTATCTTTGTGAAATGACTAATTCACCAACTAGCGCAACTATCATCGCTACCCGGTTTGGCGAGACTTCTACAGACACATAACATCTGGAATGATTGAATCTAGCATAATGTTTTTTTTTTTTGGCTATGAAAAAGCCCGGGCCTAAGCCCGGGCTCAGGGCTTCAGGCCCCGCACCCTCGGGCCTGGAGAATCTGAAGCCCGAGCCCGCCCAAGCCGAGCCCGAGCCCGGGCTTTCAGGCCGAGCCGGGCCCTGAACATCACTGGATGCACAGCTATGACTTCTGATGCATCACACCTTTGGATACTTTTGAAGCTCTGGCAACTGTCTGGCGTGGTCTCACCTCGCTACTTGCCCAAGAACTACGATGCAATACACTGTAGACTCTCAGCGATTCGACGACAGCTGGAATGCCATGATGCAACTTTTGTTGGAAATGGCGGTGAGTAGTACTGTACCATAAATCTGAAAGCTGTCGATTCTGATAAGCAGCTAGGTTTCTCTCCTGCTCTACGGTGGGTCGCGTCCTACGCCGCGCTTGGCTGCTAATCGTCCTCGGCTCGTAATTGACCGGGTCATAGGCATCTACATCTCCCTCTTTTTGCTCACCATCCACCTCCTCTTCCGTCGCCGGAAATCCCCTGGAATAAAACTTCTCATAGTCATCAGTTGCATTATGGCTGTTTTGGGAACGGCACAGATGGCAGTCGTTATTGCCCAGGCCGTTGTAGCAGCTCGCCTCGTCCAACAAGTTGTGCACTCGCAAGTATTGAAAGAGCACAAGAGCCAGTCCAATGTTTTGGTATTGACGACCATCAGAGTTCGGCTTCTTTATAAACAAGTGAGTAAACCCAATCTGCATTTCGAATTGGGACTCAGCCCAACCACCAGTTTTGTAACAGATTCCCTTTTCGTTGAGTTTTCTCATCTGCTGTGTGTACATGGACTGATATGGACTTTAGTTATATCGCTGCTATGTGATATGGGGATTCCAGACGAAGATAGTCATTGTGCCTGCGTTGCTCATGCTATCTACCTTCGGTGAGTTGCTTTCCCAATTTTAAACCACCACTGAATGGCAATGGCCCGTTCTGGCATAGTTATGGGGATCGTGAGGGCCACAACATTGAACGGCGCTGTTGAGGACATGATACAAATCACATTCGGCCTGGCTGCTGCAACAAATCTAGTTCTCATGGCTCTCACTGGCAAGTCAATATACTCAATCGTCGATTCGTCAACATTCAATGCTGAAAGGCTGGTTCAGCTGGCCGGATATTGTGGATCCGGCGTGCAGCATTGCATGTTGGTCTTGACCGCACACTCTGCAGTCGTTACAACACAGCCATTGGAATCATGTATGATTTCATATTGTACTGTCTGGTTTCCCCTGACATGTTTTCCAGACTCGAGTCTGGCGCAATCTACTGCATTGCAGCAATATTCCTGGTTATTACTGTCTCGCTACATGATCCGGAAATCTTCAACATCGGGATCGGCATTGGGCTTGGAATTGAGCTTGGAATTGGGGAACAATTGATCGTCAGTATAGGCCATTCTCGCTTGAGCTAACTTACCTACCCTCCAGAACATAATACCTATGTTCACACTGGTGTACATTGGACTGAAAAACAGAGATTACAGTCACCCCACAGCACATACCCACCGAATTTCATCTAACGGACACACCGCTTTCCGTTCGGGCACAATGCAGCCATGCCAACCTTGTGAGGTAATACTGGACATAAAACCACAGTCAACTGAAGAGAAACCCGGGGAATGTGTATAAGATGACTTGCAATAATTCTGCAAACAGGTGTATTACCAAATGTTTGCCATCCATTATATTATCCCAATTATATCTGTTCTGTCGCATCATGGATTTCACGGTGATAGCTAATCTGCTGGTTAACCGTGACACACAATATATTGACTTCTGGATAAGTTTCTTTTGTGTCTCATTGTACATGTGCTCCGTGAGATTGATGCGTTGTTTAACTTGTTTTGACTGGACTTCCCCAAACTTTCAACATAAGAGTAACTATCTTGAATAATAATATTTCATTTCGAGCCCTTGAGCTCGTTGCATGTGCTTAATCTTTGCGATCGCGAGCAGTCGACCGGCAGACATACTAATGAACTGTGGGAAAGTTGAGGAATGATGTAGTGTGGCATGGATAAAGCCCTGGGATCCCGCGATATCACGATCACGTACAATATCGCCAATCAATAACGACCTACACTGGCATGGTTGCCCCGTGGATTCTATCTTGCTTATACATCTATATCTGCTGCATGGAAGAATCCAGCTGCAAAGAAGACACCTAAACGCCGCCCCAAATGTTCTGAAGTCACTATGTGAGGAGCCGCGACGTCTCTCGCGCGCGGCCACACAAATGCACGGAGGTGATGCTTTGGAGGGTTAAGAGCGAGAAATGTGGCCCTGGCCGAAAAATGGAAACATTGGAAGCGCTTGGCCTAAAATGATGGGAATCGAAAAGGATGTCTTGTGTAATAGGCCCTGGAAACTGTTTTGATTTTACTTAGAGGAATAATCACCTGCCACGAGCAATTATAGCATTTCTTATGCGGCGAACAGTTGCGGTTCATGTGCCCTGAGTGGCCGCATGAGTGACAGGTTCTCCGAGTCCGTTTCACGCCCAAGCCCAACGCAGGTGATTTAGATGTATTCGTACTGGAGAGAAGAGTGGGTGGCCATTGACAGACACGCAGAATCAGAAAAAGCACTGCACCTTGGTTTATGTTTTGTGTCCTAGTTTTGCGTCGGAGGGATGGTATTGCGCGAGCGATCTTGGTTCATGGAGTCTTCCATAAGCGTCCAGAAAAATTTCAAGGTGGAGGAATCAGAGAGAGAAGTAACAGAGCCAAAAAGAGCTGTGTCTCAGTCAAATTAGAACTCAGAGATAGACCCTCTACAGCAGTTCTACAGCATTAACTTAGACGTGTCAAACAAACCCATTATTGTTAGCAACAACCTTGATACGAGTGACTTCTTCGAATTGAAAGCAATACAACGCAGTTATGCGCACTGAAGGAAAGGATTGGTAACCAGACGATTACGGAGCGATCGAAGGCTGATCGAAGCTGAAACGTGGAAATTCAACACGGCCGTCCGACTGTTTATGGATGAGGATTGGGGTTTGGACCAGCAATATTGTGAGGATAATCTACCACTGCATAGCATAGAAACGAGATGGACAAAAACGAGGCAAAATAGCAATGCTACTGAAGACCGCATCACCCAACCCCGAATCGAACGGCGACATCCTGCAGTCCACGCAGTTGTTACGCATCCAACAGACAGGTACACGCCATGTGCGACCGGGTGGTTGAGTGCCTTGATTAGGAGTTGAATCTGAGGGAAAGAATTGCGGGACCGATGATGGTCGACATATTAGTTGAGCACAACAGCCCGGCCATTTATGGATGAGGATTGGAGGTTGGCCTGCATGGTTATGTGCCAGTTTCATCTGGGGTTCAAAAATCCTGGCCGATCATACAATTACAAGATGACTCTGAAGTAAAACACCTGAGCCTCGCAGTGATTTGAAAAATTAGAGAATCAGAAGACAAGCCTAGAGTAGCTAAAGAAAATGCGACCAAAAAAAATCAGCGGAGACAGCACTGCTAAATGATCGCCCGACCCGAATTGAACCGGGACTTCCTGTCGTAGACTCGTGGGGATATACGTGCTATAAACCAGACTGACAGGTGCACACTGGCGGTGTACCATCGGGTGGTTGTACCTAGGCCTGGGGGTTGAATTTATGTGACTTCGGCTTCAGTGATGGCCATAAGGGCCGTGAGAACGTCATCAATGATTCCATCAAATTCAAATGCGCTTTGACCCATGATTGACTGAGATCTACGAAAAAGTGTCAGACCACTGCCGATGACGGATGCCAAGAGTGAGTACTTCTGCCCGTTCGGGATATTTCCTGCCGCGCTCTTCCTCCGCTGAAATAATGAAGTCCGTCATTTCGATTCTCGTAAACCATTCCTATTCTTTTTTTTTTTTTTTTTTTTCGGGATGTTTGGAGTAAGGGTACTCAGTCTGCAGAAGCATTCCAAGATCCTCCATCTGGGTTGTGGTGTGGAATTTCACCACTGATGCCGTCGAGGGTGTCCGTGCCGAAATTAGATGGCCATTATACTTTTCTGCGGTTGCGTGGGATTCGAACCCACGACCGTCGCTACGTCTCATTGCGTAATCATGACGGCAGCCGGTCTTCCGGCTAGGACCCGTGGCATTTCCGCTTAGCCACGCGTCCCCTACCATTCCTATTCTAATTCCTGCATTTCTGATAGGTTTTCAATCTCTCTTCGTTTCTTTGTTTTCTTCTCCGCAAGTCTGTAGAATTTGAAGCCTTACCCTGAATTTGCAAGGATATGAGCGTGGAGGCAATGTAACTTACATCAAGTCAAAAAGGGCTCCACCACTCCACAACTACGTACTACCTAACTTAAGACTATGCAATCGCGGGAATGTCGGCGGAGCACTATAGAGGACTCTCCATGTCTCTCTAATTCTTCACTCGAACACATTCCTCTGTATTCAAGCTCTCTCAAACAAACAAAGATGTTCTCTAAACTCTCTATCGTCGTCGCCTCTGTGCTCATTGTACGCACCAAATCTTATATTTTATTTCATCGTACTAACGAGACGGCCCTTCATCGCAGACCCTTGCTGCCGCCATCCCGACCGGCACTCCCCCGCCCCCGGTCACTCCTCCAAACTCCCCGCAATGCTGCGACCGCGTTGTACCCTCCTCAGACAGCACAGCCTCTGCCATCGCTGGCCTTCTCGGCATCGACCTCACTGGCCTCGATGTCCCCGTCGGGGTGAGTTGTAACAACTGGTTCGATGGCATGTGGTATGCAATTCCCTCGTCTACTCCTCTACCTTTATCTTACTTTATGAATAGCGAATCCACTACCTTCATTTGCGATGCACCCTTGGAAGAGTGGGGCGGTCTGATGGCTATCAACTGCTTCCCCATCACCGATTAAGCGGAGGCGTGTATTGTGTCCCGAATTTACACCGTTGAAATTTCTCGAGTTGTTGTACCTTTTTTAGTTCTGTACTTTGGCGCTGTCCCGCGTTAAATGTCGCGAATAACACGTCTTGCTTTTTGTTTCTACTGCGGCTTGTTGCGAGTTCTCAATTCTCTTGCAGACCGCTGAAATTATTTAAAAGCTCCATGGCAGATAGCTGATCTTCTGTGAGGCAAAATATTCATTTGAATTGATTTTTCTGGCCCTGCCGTCTCTGGCTTCATTCGGTTTGACCCAGTATGCACAGCAATATCTTCCAGTTGGCGAAAGGGCAACCGGGAATGACACTGGTGTGCATAGCTCGGCCCCTTGAAATTGCAGATCAGCAAGCCAATAGTCGAATTTTTCAGCCAAAACTCCATAATCTTAGATGACAATGCGCAGCGACGTTCGCTCAACAGTACACTTGTGTGTCTTTGATTTGACAGGTCGCGTCGCGCCGTGGCACCACGTGATCGTCCGATCGCTTTGGCAGTTCCCTGTCTTAGGGTAACAATGGGTCTATGCTCGACCACGGCCCATTAGTAGGCTCCGCGGTAGGTTATACACAGTTATGGGACGCCGCAGCCACTTTCCTCCATAATGTAACCATTAACACAACTATGTCGCAGAGAGGCACCGCGGCAGCTCTCCTATGCAGTTTAATGTACCGTGCAACATGTCAAGTCTCGCTACTTCATCTATGTAGTCTCTGGGTCGCTTTTATAGGAATAAATCCCTTGAACAGGTTATAGGTGTTTATGGGTATATCTCCTTGGTATTGTATTCAGAGTACAACATGCCGCGGCGTCACCGCGGTCGTGCTCTGAATACTACAGTCAGTAGTAGGAGCTCGCTCTGACTCTCCTTTATATCACCTAACAGAGTTCAGGTATACAGATATGTTTGTATAGCACTGAAGCTACTCTGCGCCTTTTAATGATGTGTTTATAAGCGCAAAAATAGCTAGAGGACGTGCATTTGGTGTTGCACCGTCTCAACGGTGTGTGAAATGCAACGGAGGTTTACTTGAGGAGGTGCTCCCCAGGGTGTCACGGAAAGTTCACCTTTCCGCACCACTTTCAGCAATTGAGAAAGTATGTCATTCAGCCCATCTGAAAGCAGCGCGGAAAGTTATAAACTAATCTTGCCTTTCCACTTACCTGAAAGGTTTTCTTTATGTACACCTTTCTCCACAAATGAAATTCTTTCTTTCAACTTTGGTGAAAGGACAGCTGAAAGTTGATCTTTCAGCCGTCCTTTCTTCTTTGTTGAAAGTCTTGATTTCTCCGGCAACTAAAAGGTGCGCTAAAATTACAACATTCCTCGTGGCATTCATCTCGGTTAAAAGAACAACTTTCCGCAGACATTTCTCTTTCAAAAGAATGGCTTTCTTTATTTTTACTCCGAAAGGTATGATTAAATCTATACATTTTATCTGATTGACAGGCAATCTGAATGATGGACTTTTCAGCAATCTGAAGGTGCATCGAACAGGTCTCCTTTGTGCTCTTCGGGCCGATGGACTGGGAGGGCAAATGGAACCGCACCCCGTACCAGCTCATCCACAGTGTCCTCGGCGCCAACACCATGCGCAACACCCGCTTCACATCGCGCAGGGGCCCTGACGATTCTACTGCCGTCGTCGTCTTCGACGCAGATGCCCACGCCGCCTGGTTCATCGCCGCGTGGAACGCCAGCACACGTGTCGGATACGAGTGCTGCGCTGCCCGCCCGATGACTTTAAACACTTAAGGGCAGCTCAGCCCCCCTCCCTTTTTACTTCACTTTCGTTACCTATCGTGGCCGCGTCGTCGCCCCCTCCTTTACTTACTCTCCCACCGTCCATACAAAATAGATCTGGATTGATCTCCCCCCCTGCCTCCGCTCCGCCATCTTTATCTTCTACCACCCTTCCTTCTACCCACCCCTTGATACTACGCAGATAGTTTCTATCCATAGCTGGAATATCAATGGTGCCTTTTCTTTACACATGAGCTGTCCTGAAAACCGTAAAGACCTCCAAAAGTACGACATTAATTTATTTCAAGAGACGCACTTACGCCCTCAGTAACACGATGCTATTGACGTCCCGCAGGGCTACAGTCTCCTCTCGCGAACAAGACGGCCTAAAGCCTCTTTTGATAAGTCCTGGGGCGGTGTTGCGATCGTTCTCCGAGCTACAATACCCTTCAAATATAGAGAAGATTTCTCGGGCCCCGACTTCATGGTCATTCAAGTCAACAGACACCTTGTCTACAATGTCTATTTGCTCCCAGAATCGTCTCTATGGGCCGGTGTTCTCGAAAAAGATCCGTGCGAGGCATTCGCTAGCTCCCTAGCTCTGGCATACAATGTTGGTTTCGAAATATCTCTGCACGGCGACTTGAATGCGCGGACAGGATCAAAAGTCGCGTCCGCAACAGATCCGCCTCGGCTGTCTCTAGACACTGCTGACTCCTCTACTCGCGGAAATTGGCTTTGCAATATGCTCGCAGACTATGGCATATTTATCGTCAACGGCGTAATCTCCTTCGGACCCCAAAGCGGAAAATTCACGTCGTTCCAAGGTAAAAAGGAAGAGACCATGCGAAGAACTGTCATTGACTACGTCGCCTGCTCCACACGAATCCTCGACCGAATTGTCAGCTTCACCGTCTGTGATCGCGTCGAAGGATACGACCACGCGGCGACTGTCCTCTGCCTCAAAATGGATTTTGATGCCCAGAACATCCTTTTCGCTAAACCTAGCAAGAGGAGGAAGATCGACTTCCCGTTACCTGATAAGACGGAATTAGACAAGCTCTTCATTGCCACCCTGGCTACGGGAAAGGACGACGCAAAGAAGCGATTAGCGCTATACGGTCCGGTTCTCTCCGTCACCGACCCTTTGCGAGTCACGGTTCATGGCGTCTGTATCAACGCGGGAAAAATTACAGCAGCCGCTGGCGCTGCAACCTACTGGGGTAGCGGTGCTCGTAAGAATACCTCCAGCAGACTCAACGGCTTCCAGACCGGACCCAGAGCCGAACTATACGGAGTTATACTCGCTCTTCAAAATGCACCACCGTTCAAATCTATTACACTCTGGACGCGTTCACAATATGCTATCAGGTCAGCGGTATACTACGCCGCAAAAAATGCTGCATGCGGCTGGACAAACGTGAACGGAGATCTGGGAAAGGTTCTGATAGCTTTGATCAAATCTCGAACGGCTCCGATCCACTTCTGTTATATCAAGAAAGAAGACGCCATAAGGAATAACCTCTTATCTGAAGCAACGACGGCGGCCACCAAGGCGTGCTCCCTTCCAATAGCCTATACTTCTCTGTCCGCTCCACCCCCGGCTAAATACGTGCTGAGCCCAGCTGACAACCTTATTGACGTGCCCAAAGTCACCGCGGACATACCCGATGACAGTCTCCAACCAGATCCTGAGGAGCGGGCAACCCGTCCCCAGTTCCCAGAAAGTCATAGAGGCCGTGATAAATTGGCAAACTTGAAAGACTCGAACCGAAAAAAGGTCATGGACGCTCCTTCCAGCGCTATATTCTGGAAAGAAATCAAAAGGCTCGCTGATCCCAAACCGGCCCCAATCTCTATCACGGCAGCCAGCCTCAAAGAAGTTTTCGAAACTCGTTTGAATCCACCGAAGACTCTGCCTGCTCAATTTGATTCAACCCAGCATAGCATCAATAAAATCTTAGCTGCGCTACTTCCCGAGACGACCGAGGATCAAACTCCGGAGGGTTTCTTCACGGAGAAATGGGGTGAGGAAGATATGGGTCGTTTGAAAGACCATCTCCGTAAAAACACACTCGACAGTTCATCGGGCGAGGATCAGACCTCTTATGCCGATTTGATGGAAATCCCCAATGACGACCTCGCGGGACTATATAATGAATGTACTGCTCGCGGAGATGCCCCATCAATCTGGTTTATGTCTGTATTAATTGGGATTCTCAAGCGCCTGAAGCCCCACGATAACCCAGACAGCTACAGACTTATTTCACTCGAAAGCTGCTTCTTGAAAGGGATGACAATCCTTGTCCACTGGCGCATTTTTGACTGGGCAGAGGCAAGAGGTTTAATCCCGCCGTCACAAAATGGTTTCAGGCCCGGGTATCGTACCAACAATAACCCTTTTATCCTGCGCTGTCTCAAGGAATGGGCAAGAGCACACGGGTTCACGCTTTACGTCGCCTGCGTTGATTTCACCAATGCATTCCCATCGACTGATCAACCTACTCTCTGGCTGAAATTATTCCGGCTGGGTATGGGAGGCAAAATCTTCGACTGGCTTCGAATGCTATATCAGAAAATGGCATATTATGTGAAGCACGGAGATATGAAGTCGGCAGAGTTCAAGGCATTCATTGGTCTACTGACAGGGGACCCCGCGTCGCCGATCTTGTGGAATATCTTCCTATCCGATCTCTCAATGATGCCTCATTTCGAAGACGTGTTTCTAGCCGGCATCAGAATCTCGTTACTTGCACAAGCTGACGATCTCCTAATTGTCTCGTTGTCTATCCGTGGCCTCCAGGTGAAACTTTCCACTCTGGAACAGTGGTGCGCGAGGAACTTTATCCTGGTCAACTTGGTTAAAACAATCATCTTGATCTTTGGCACTGTGTTCTTGCCGCTCCCACTCTTCCACCTTGGCACCACCCGGCTAACTGTAAAGCCAGACGAGAAATACGTAGGCGTCAACTTCAGAACAGACACCCGAAATATGTTCTCGGACCATTACAAAGCCAAGGCACGCACCGCGCGCTATTGGGACATCGGATCATGGCAATTGAAGACATGACCGGAAGACTAACCCCCAAAGAACTTAAACAACTGTATATGGCTCGCGTCGACTGTCACTTGATTCATGCCTGCGAAATATCGCCGGACAGTGAAGACGTCCACGTCAAGCAATTATGTAAAGTTCAGGTTAGCTTCATCCGTCAAATGCTCAATCTGCATCGCCGATCCATGATTGCACCTCTATTCACGGAGACTGGGATCATGCCTCTACGAGTCCGTCGCCTCCTCCTCGTTCTCAGCCATCTGCGTTATTTTCTTGGCCTAAAAGACGATCACTATGCCCGTGCCGCTCTCAATAGTTCATTGGAACTTTCAGGCAAAGGCAAAAAGTGCTGGGTCAACGATTTAACTAAAGCTGCAACGAGGCTACCATTCCACTGCCCTGAGCTCGTTCTGACCCGTCAAACCTCTGCCAAAGACGTCGAGAACTACGCAAAAATGGTGCAAAAGCTCATGCTGGAATGGATGCAAGGTGAAATTGATTCGTCCGAAAAGCTCTACCTGCTACATGACCGTCGGGAACCCCAAAAGGATAAACCACCAACCCAAGTCACTTCTTGCATGCGGCACTACCTGACAATGGTGAAAACACAGACACATCGGGAGGCTATTACCTCCGTGTTACTGTCCACACACCTCTTAGCCGTTGAAGTCTTGCGTTACGTGGATCATGCGCATAAACCAGTCCCTCGATCGGATCGGTTGTGTAGGTTGTGTGAAAAGGAGGTTGAAACGCCGGAACATGCTTTAATCACTTGTGAGTCCTCGGACGCACTTGTTCAGTTACGAGCAACTTTCCTGGCCAAACTATTTACCGACCTTCCCAACCTACGCAACCAGATGGCAGAACTCTCAAACACTGAGTTTCTGAAAGCCATCATTTATCCAAGATCGACGATCGCATTGGTTGCAAAATTTGCGTTTGATGTCCTGGAGTTGTTCTACGCCGTTCCCGTGTTCCGTTTAGATGCTTGAGTGAGGCTGACCCCGTTGAAGTGCTAACCTGCTTCTTTTTGCCTTTTTATGTTCTGTTAGCTCTTCCGCGGCGGGTACGACTTACACGACCGTGTGCTCGGCTAATAAGGATATGGAGGGGTCCAGGGACGATGGTGTTGCTATATATAGTGCGTGTACATCGGGATACTTCCTGGAAACCGGCGTTCCTGAGCGGGACCGTGCCGTGTAATTCTACCTACCTACCTACCTACCATGTGCCTTTTATCCTCATAAAAATGTTTATATTTTAGGTGTACATATTACTCTGGGCCCTTCCCGGAGTCAGGACCGGGATACAAAGCAGATTAATTTAACAACACTTCATAAAGCAATATCGAAAGCATGAGTTATTCTAAAGGGCCAAAGGCCAATGCCATTCAGTCTGCCCCCACCCGGCTGCCAAGCCGAGATTATAATCCCCACTCCCCATCTTCAGGTTTGAGATGCGAAACCATGACATTTTGATGACACGTCTTTTTTTCTTCAGTTCCCGGCAAATCGATGATGACGCGACTTTGATTCCCCAATCTTGTTCGGGGGTTCGTGGCCGGGTTCCGCCTTTTATTTCATGTGCTTCGCGCGCCGAAGAATGGGTCAGGAAGTATTGGGGTCAGCCCAAAAAAAAGACCGTAATTTGGAGGAATTTGACTTGGTTGCGGAGGAGCATCTGCTGGTAGGGTTAGGTTGAAAATTTCCTTGAAACATGAAATTCTGAATGTACATTGGAATGTTCCAGCGTGGATGCGACGGCGGAAACGGCGTGCACAGCATCCTCGATATGAATGAGCGACATGGTTTGGATTGCCATGGTGCCGATCTAAATCGGAATATAATATAAGCCCCGATGTCAGAGGAAGGGACTTTGTAAGTACTGTGAACAATTCAGCGGTGGAATCAAGTCGCGCAGTGAACTTGGCCAGTTTCGACTCGTTTCGACGTAACCGTAGAACATGAAGAACACGGTTTTCATTGGCGAGGACTTCCATTGCGGTCCGGATTTCGATTAGCAACCTAGCAGAGATAGTGCGTCAGAAAGAGGGTCGATAAGCTCAAATTGAACACTTACTGCTCGAATTGCTCTATGCTACGGAGAAGATGCGGAGGAACAGGCTTGTTTGAATCGATTGCATTGTGGATGGTTTCGAGAATGGTGAAAGCTCGCCATGTCAAATCCTCTGCGTTTGCATCGGACGTAGCTATCCGCTGTAACGAATATCAGCTTCAAGCTATATGTGGCGACCAACGAGGAGCCACTTGCATCTGCGAGGTCGCATAGAGCTCTGACAGCGCCGACAGCCGACTTGAGGGGTGGACAGGCGTCGGCCGACTGCTGAACAATCTCCAACGATGTGCGGATGGTATCCCAAGTGAGCAGAGTAGTGGTAGATTCTTTCCGACGTTTTCGCCGTGGAACCGGGGACAATGCAAAAAAGCGCCAGGACTGGCGCCGCTCTGACATTGTACTGGATGATGGCTCGACTTGAGGGCAGAATGGTCCTTTCAAGACTTTATATCTTCGCGATACAGCATACAGCAGTTGCTAACTGTGTCGTATTGACAGAGGCGATGAGTTCCGATGGAAATTTCACCGCTTGCAAAGCGGGGCAGAACTGAGAACAAGTTCGATATGCCGTAGGTTTTCTGATGGTTACATCAATGCTGTTGCAAATCTCAGGGGAACATGGCTGAATAAAGGGCTAGCTGTTTTGGATCGACAGAGGCGATGAGTTCCGAGGGAACCTTCACAGCTTGCAAGGCGGGGCGGAAGAAGTTCGATGTGCCGTAGGTTTTCTGATAATTTGACCTCAATGCTGTTCCACAGTACATCAAAGGCGGTGGAGCAAAGCTCACGGAAATTATCTCCATTTTCTTTTCATAAGTTGCGCAGGATATCAAACATCTGACGCAGTGAAAACGGGGTTTTATGGCTTTGAATTCAAATATCATCTAGACTCTCTTCAGAATGGATATTAGCCCTGCATTCGATTACGATGGCACTGAAGGTCATGCATTCAATTGAGATGTGGCTGAAGAAAAAACGTTAGTGTTCGCAATTGTTGCAATTGAACTGACTCACTCTGGGCTATGGCACTGGTGGCACGTCTGCGGTTCGGGGCAGTCTCGAGAAATGTGGCCCTGTCCGAAAAAACATGTAAGCGCTCGGCCTAAAATGAAGGGAATCGAAAAGGGATGTATTGGCATGGTGAAAGGTGGTAATTGAACATAGGGAATAGGCCCTGGAAACTGTTGATTTTACGTAGAGAAATAAGCACCTGTTGTGAGCAATTATAGCATTTATTCTGCGGACAGTTGCGGTTTATGTGTCCTGAGCGGCCGCATGAGTGACAGGTTTTCCGTTTCACGCCACCGCTATGGCTGCCCATCGCAGGTGAGCCACTGGTACTGGAGAGAAGAGCGGGTGAGAGGACGAGACATGCAAAATCAGAAAAAGCACCTTGGCTTCAACGCACTTGCTATGTGTACGGTTTTTTCCTTCGTCAGAGGGATGGTGTTTCGCGAGCGATCTTGGTTCATGTCCTCCATTAGCGTTCAGAAACATTCCAAGGTGGAGGGATTAGAGAGAGAAATAACATAGCCAAAAACAGAGCTGTGTCTCAGTCAAATCAGAACTCGGAGATAGAACCTCTATAACAGTTCTACAGCATTAACTTAGACGTGTCAAATAAACCCATTATTGTTGGCAACAACCTTGATACGAGTGACTTCTTCGAAATGAAAGCAATACAACGCAGTTATAATGCGCACTGAAGGAAAGGATTGGTAACCAGACGATTACGGAGCAATCGAAGGCTGATCGAACTTGAAACGTGGAAATTCAACACGGCCGTCCGACTGTCTATGGATGAGGATTGGGGTTTGGACCAGCAATATTGTGAGGATAATCTACCACTGCATAGCATAGAAACGAGATGGACAAAAACGAGGCAAAATAGCAATGCTACTGAAGACCGCATCACCCAACCCCGAATCGAACGGCGACATCCTGCAGTCCACGCAGTTGTTACGCATCCAACAGACAGGTACACGCCATGTGCGACCGGGTGGTTGAGTGCCTTGATTAGGAGTTGAATCTGAGGGAAAGAATTGCGGGACCGATGATGGTCGACATATTAGTTGAGCACAACAGCCCGGCCATTTATGGATGAGGATTGGAGGTTGGCCTGCATGGTTATGTGCCAGTTTCATCTGGGGTTCAAAAATCCTGGCCGATCATACAATTACAAGATGACTCTGAAGTAAAACACCTGAGCCTCGCAGTGATTTGAAAAATTAGAGAATCAGAAGACAAGCCTAGAGTAGCTAAAGAAAATGCGACCAAAAAAAATCAGCGGAGACAGCACTGCTAAATGATCGCCCGACCCGAATTGAACCGGGACTTCCTGTCGTAGACTCGTGGGGATATACGTGGTATAAACCAGACTGACAGGTGCAAACTGGCGGTGTACAATCGGGTGGTTGTACCTGGGCCTGGGGGTTGAATTTATGTGAGCGACTTCGACTTTGGTTGAGCAGTTAGCTCGGTGATGGCCATAAGGGCTGTGAGAACGCCATCAATGATTCCATCAAACTCAACATGGACTGCGCTTTGACCACCACCAGCATTCTCGACGTGCCTCGCGCTCGGCGGATGCGACTCTCATGGTCCAGGACACGACCTGGAGGGCTTGATTCTTGGTGCATGGATCCACTCATGGTGAAGGATTACTTAGGTGGGCGTCTTCCTTCGTTCCTTTCTTTCCTTCTTTCTCTCCCTTTTTGGAGGAACGAGGGTTATTGATAATCACGCACGGTGGTCTCCCTATTTTTTTAGCGGGGTTCTACCGGTTAGGGAGCGGGATGGATGCGGGATGAATCTACGTGATTTGCTCCGACTCGGAGATGGCATCGTTTATGGGGGCGTTATCCATCCCGGGCCCCCTTCCCTTCTCGGCCTGCTGTTTACTCCAGCTCTATTATCCTCATCTCCCGCTCCGTATCCTCCTCCTTTTCCCCCATCTAACTACTCTCTGATCACCTTCGCTGACGCTCGCTCGCCCCAGGTCTCCGTCTGCCGCTCCTGCTCAAACCCACCGTCCTCATACTCCCTTTCACGGCGCACCTACACACGAAGAAGGTGTGTGTGTGTCCTTGCTTCCAGCTCCTTCGACTCGGTTGTTGCGGCGAGAGGTGGACGGTGTGGAGAAGAGGCTGCACGTCGCATGTCACAGCGGTGCGCGTGTGCTTGCCCTTGCCACGCCCCAGTCTTCGACCCGGAGACTAGACCGCGCTCTTGCGTGTGCGAGCGCGTGCGACTTCGTATCATGCCCGCCTCAGCCGCCCTTCGCTCGCTCTTGCCCCTGCAGGCAACACGAGGCTTGTCTTCGCCGCTTCTCTTTCTCGTTCTCTTCCAAGGTCGCACGTCCGCTCCCTCCCTCGTTCGCGGACATGCTCCACGTTGTCGGTGAACGCGTACGCGGTATGGGCTGACGGAGGGGTTTCGAGCCTTTCGCTGTGTCTTCCGTTGCTGCGACTACCTTGGACCCTGGGGCGTAATGCGGTGGCGTTCCTTCGACTACTCGAGAGAAAGAGGAGCGCGAGCCGGAGCCGGAGCGTGAGGACGCAGAAAGCGGGAAGAGGAAATTCGAAGAAGGGTGGGGGCGCGCCGCTGCTCTTTGACCGGGAGGCCGCGGGTGGAGCGAGCCGGTGGAAGCTGGAGGGGCGCGGCGCTGTTGTCGGCGCCTGGCGGGCGGCGAGTCACGCCACGTCACTCTCTACCCTACCGCTGCTCCTCTGCCCCCCATTTTCTTTCTCTTTATTCTTTATTTCCCCTTCTCTCTCTCTTCTCCTCATACCGACCCCGACCCTATCTGACGCCCATGGCCACTTGCACAGGTCAGCCCGACCGGCAACGGCGTACGCGTAGGGGCTCGAGCGACGAGGGTGCGTTCCCTTCTGGCTGGTTCTTTCAGCGACCTAAGCCTCGGAGCTGCGTGCGTATGGACTGAGCGACGCCAACGTCCACTCTGGGCCAGTCCTGCGGATGCTCATTTGGCCTCTGGTGCTTCTTCGTCCTTCGTTCTCATGCACACCCCCCGCGCGGCTCTTGATCTTTCGATTCGCGGTGCTACCCCACGGCGGCGCCCCACTTTCTCGGGCGAGCGAGCGCCAGCGGTTGCCACGGTGGTACCGTCTGCGGGGATGGGATGTGTGCAGCTGCAGGCGTCTGTAGCTCTGAGCTCAGGCTCAGACTGGCATATCGCGGAGCGCGTATGCGGATGGGTCAGTGAGAGGCGCGTGCTTCCGCGTTTGTGGATGCTTATGATGTTCCAAGCGCCGGCGCATGGGCATGGGGTGTGCGTGTACGTTGCTGCGTACACATATCGCTCCCGGTGTACATTGCGTGCGGAGAGCGGGGAGGCTCGAGCGCGGTGACGGGTTGGTGTGCGCGTGCGCTCCACTTCTACGTCGACGCGAGGCTTGCGGATATGATATTCCTGGGCGAGGGAACGGGGAGCGGGGCTGGATCAGCGGCGGCGCGGCGTGCGTGCGTGGAAGGGCGCCATTGGTGCATGCTTCTCGGACGAGAGCGCAGGCGGACGTGGTGGCGTCTGCGGGGATATGTGCAGTATCGCGCTGCACGCGGAGCGCGGATGGGCCGTGTGTGCGGATCGAGGCGGCGTGTGCGGATCGAGGCCAGTGCGTCCGCGTTTGTGGATATGATCATGGCGTTCCAATCCAAGGGCGGGCGGCGGCGGGCCGTGCGTGTGTGTGCACTGATGAGTACACGCATCGCTGGGATGGCGGCGTACCTGTACATTGCGTGCAGAGCGGAGAGGCTCGAGTACCGGTCGGCGCGCGTGCCCCACTTCTGCGTCGACGCGGACGTGATATCCCCGGGCCTGGGGGCTGGATAGATAGTGGCGGGGCGTGCGTGTGGGGGCACCATTGGGTGCATGTATCGCCTGGATATGATCCTGTATCTGTGTCTATTGCGTGGCTTGGGGACCGTCGGGGAGACGCCATGGGCATGGGATGCGTGTCGCGGATGTACCAGCACCGCGGTCGCGCTCTGAGACCCACCAGATGAACGTGCGTGCAGACGTGGGGGCGGCATCGCAATAAGTTGGGGCGAACACAGTGCCTGCCCTGTTTGTCGGGCGCGCATGGGCGAATAATGCCATATACTCAGCGCGCAGACTGCTGGGCGGGGTTTGTGTCTGCGTCTGCGGAGCTGGAGCTGGTACTGCGGAAGCTGGAATACTGTCAGGCGCGCTCGCCTGATGAGGGTCGGTCGCAAAGACATCAGCGCAATCGTGCTTGGGGTCAATTACGAGTCCAGACGAGGATGAGGATTTGGTCCCTTTCTCCTACGAATGCGTGCTTGCGCACGTGATGCACCACTTTGAGTGGGGTTATTTTATAGGATCCGCGGCTTGGCCCGACAGAAATTGTGTCTGCTCTCTGCTGTAGTATGTAGTGTCCTGTTCGTCAAGACACATGTACAAATTACTGATCGAAATCTTTCAGTGTACCTAGCTTCATACCACAATGAAAACTTGAATTGAATTGTCCATCATATTTTCGACTGACAAACCCGAAGAGGCGTCTCGATATTTTGAGGATAGGTTTAATTGTATCATGGTCCAAGTAAAATCCCATGAACACATGAATATTTATTCCTCTCTTTTAACCCGCTTCCGACCGCTTCGACGCGTGTTTACGCTGTTGGATTCGCAGAGTCGCGGCCGAGCCGGCACGGGTCACCGAGCGCAATCTATGGTGGGCCTCGTCATCATTTTCCGCCTTCGCGATCCGGGACGCGCACCGCCGCTTTTTGCTTGTGCTTGGGCCGGCTGGGAGAATCACTCGCCCCATTCCCATTCTCTCCACGTGCGTCGGTGAGCAGGCGGGCGAGGTTGGACGCGGAAAACCCGCCGACACCGGGACGCGGTTTGCTGCCCCCTCCTTTGGCGAGCCGGGTAAACTCGTCTTTCACGTACAGAGTCTGCGGCGGTGGCGGCGGCGCAGCGGCCACCTGAGCTGGGAAGTGGATCTGAAAGAACATCCAGCTGGAATCCAAGGCGGGGCTGCTGCAATGGTTGAAGCCACGATCTTTGAGGAGTTTGAGGAGGTTGTCACGGATCACGGGGCCATACGCGTTCAGCACGGTGGGCAGCGGCACGGGCTGCAAAAAAATGGCCTGTGCGGGGTCCAAACATTTGGTCGAAACAGTACAGTATCCTGCAATGAGTCGTTCAACGGTTTGCTTCGATATTACTAGTTCCCTCCAGGATTCCGCATGGCTTGTCTCCTGAAAGTTATTCCATCTGGAAAGCAACTGGAAGGCGGCGAAGCACTGCCGAAGCGCGCGCCTAAATATAAACTTAGCATGCGTCTTCACACCCGGGATACCCAAATTTCGGCCATCTAACATGTGCGACCGGTGGTTGAGTGCCTTGACTTTATATGGAAGAGATTGTGGGACCAAAGGGTGGTTGAAGTTGTAACGTTGAAATTCGACTTGGCAGTCCGATTGTTTATAGCTCAGGATTGCGACCCGTCCTGACTGTTTCAGCATGCAGTGTTGTGAGGATAATTTACCACGACAGCATAGAAAAATTCGAAAATGAGGCAAAAAGAAACATCTCATCAAACAGACCCGAGGCACCCGGCCCCGAATCGAACGGGGACATCCTGCAGTCTACTTACAGTCAAATCCCGTGTAAGACAGGCTGCTATACACCATGTGCAACCGGGTGGTTCAGTAGCTCAGTCCTGGGTTGCCTTGATGTGGGAACCTTGCAGGACTGAAGGCTGATTCAACACGGCAGTCAGATTTTATAACCGAGGATTACGGGCCCGTTTCGGCTGTTTCAGCATACAATATTGTAGAGATATCATTGAGGCATAGAAGCACGTCGGTAAAGAACAGATGAAGAAAAAAATGTCCATTCGACATCATCGCCCGACCCCGAATCGAACGGCGACCTCCTGCAGTCCATTTCCAAATATATCCTTTTGAAACAAGACAGACAGGTGCACACTATGTGCGAGGTGGTTGAGTACCGTGGTGTGGCGTTGAATTTATATGCAATGCGCCAGTTCATCTGGCCATGGGAAAGTCAGCAGAGGTTTATGTAAATCCCGTGTTTGGATCCTGACTGAAGATTCAATTACATGATGCCTCTAGAGGAAAGTGAAGTGCCTGAGCCTCAAAGTGGTATGAAAAATTAGAGAAGACGAGTCTAGAGTAAGACACCTAAGAAAACGCGAAAAATAGAATCAGCCGAGATAAATTGAACCAGGACTTCCTGTCGTACACTCCGTATGGATATACGTGGTGTAAACCAACCGGGTGGTGGAGTACCTTGATTCTTGGTTGACTTTATATGGGAAAGATGCGGGATCGAGGATGGTTGAAGTTGAAATATTGATTGAACACGGCAGCCCGATGGTTATATCTGAACATAGGGCTTCTTCCGCATGCAATATTGTGGAGATACCACGGCAGCATAGCGGGGAATAGAGGTGAAAAAATAAAGGCAAATGAGGCAGCGTCTCGTCCTATCACCCGACCCCGAATCGAACGGGAACTCCCGCAGTGTACTCATAATTTACTCAAGACACAGGTGCACACCATGCGCGACCGGGTGGTTGAGTACTTTGATTATTGGTTGAATTTATACAACGGAGGAAAATCCGGCCGTTCGGGGGGTTGAAGGGTGGTTGAGATTGAGCTCGAAGTTGAACACGGCTGTCCGACTATTATAGTCCATCCAACTACTATATCTGGATCTTGGACCGGCAATACTGTGAGGATAATCTTATCCCTGCAGCATAGAAAAAAAAGGATGAGAATGACCGAAGAACGCATCACCCGACCCCGATATTACACCTTTCAAAATCTATACAAGTCTTGCATCTCACAAAACCAGGCCATTTGAACAACTCTTGAGCTTGCCACCTTGGTTCTCAATTAAAACCGATAAAATTCTATTACCCTATAATCCATACCTCTTCCATGGTTCATAACACATATTTTACTAATTTATTTATAGCAAAGTGACCTTGAAATGATATATTTGGGTTTGCCCATTGAAGGAAGCAGTCGACATGAGTTATGGCCACCATTGGTTGTTCAAAATGATTGAAAAACCTTTTACCAAAGCAGAAACACATGGAATAGCTCAGAAAAGGTCTCCGTGAACTCAAAGAACAGGTCAAAAAGCATAAAGAAGATCTCATGCAAAAACAATTCGATCTCAAATGCAGAAGAGGCTTGGTTCGGTACTGAAGCGAATTATGTGAGTTTTTTCAACCTCTGCCAGAACCCATAGGCTACAATAACCCATACCCAGTTGGCTCCACCAAGGGATATGGGTTAAGACAGAGTTGACTGTATTAGCTGTAAAGGAACGAGATAAGGTAGAGGACAAGCAAATACGGTTGCCCCACGTGATATAGCCTTATTGAGATTTCCCAAGATTCCCCAAAATCGACCTTTACTCGGACTCAAATAAAAATTCTGGCTCAACAGTATTGTTTGGATTGTCTCAGTCTACACACTCATGGCTAAAGCTTGTTCAAAAGTGGGGAACTGAAGGACTAGTTCCAGAATGATCAGAAATCGATGGTATTGTCGGGCCGCATCAATTTGGGAACTCGCCCTTCATTTCTTAACCAAAATTTCTCAAAATATTTGCTAACAATGTCCCAATACAATCACACAGGACTGTTGAGCCGGACTTTTTGTTTTCATTGTGCAAGCCCAGAATCGCTCCTTTTAGGCAGTCACATGGGGCAACCTGTCCTCTACCTTACAAGGATAGTTGATGTGACATACTGTGGGAATTTTTGTACTTAACGGCCTTGTAACGGCCTAAGTCTTGGCCTAAGTGATGTCAATTTCTATAAAACCTACCATGATCATCTCCCGCTGTATGTCACTTGGCTTCTGATTCCAAATTTACTTGCAGTCCAGATGATGGGCCAAGCCATTCCGCCAAGGCATTCCGTCTGCCTCGCTAAATTTAGTACTGTTGAGCATCTTCCTGATTGAAAAGATCATCATCCGCCCGTGTATATAAGGCCCCAGACTCCCTCGCAACGAGAACATCCCTTCCCTAACCGATGGCGGACATTACAATTCTTCCAGCCAACCTGGCTACCCTTGTTCTTGAAAGCTTCCTGTATGGGTTACTTTTGCTTCTCTTCCTTTCAGCCATCTACTTCCTGGCAACGCAACGAACCCTCGCTGGCACCACCCACTCGGCCAGACATCACTTTACGTCCCTCGTGTTCATGGGAGCAATGACGCTCTTCTTAGTCGTCACAGCGGTAGGTACCGAGTCGTCTTCTGTTTTTTTTTTCGCCAATAACATATCGGAGAAGCACTGGAGCGTTGTTATATACCAAGCATCCTTGGCATTTATTCATCTCGGTACTGCTGCTACGGAAGCTGCCTTCTACGGGGACCTCGCGCAGCGCAGCGAGGTTGTGAAGTTAATCTTGGTTTTCATAGCAACCATGCTGGGCGATGCTCTCGTCGTGCGTCCTAGACATTTTTATCACGCGAAGCCCCAAATTCTGATTGGCTTCCAGACATATCGCCTGTGGATAATATGGGCGCGACATCGGCTTGTTGTCGTATTCCCGATAATGGCCCTGCTGGGGCTTGCTGGTACGTTCTATAGCTCCACGTGCACACGGAATTCAGATGCCATGGCTCGCAGTTGCATGTATCGGTATTGTTGTCGAACTAGCAAAGTGGGACCCGAAACTTGGAAGGTCCTTCCGCAAAGAAGCCAAGCCCATGGAGGTAATTACTTTCGTTCTTTCATTGTTGTACGTATTTTGCCATCGAGTGAAAACATATGGGCTGATGAGTGTGTAAAGAGCAAATTTATATAGCACTGGTGACTACTCAACGAGCGGATTTCTCTCTTTCTCTGACCCCATTCATCGTTCAGGTTGCATTATCTTTCGCATATGCATGGTCACAAAGGCGAAATCGGCGTCCGAATCCCGTCTCACGGTACGGGTGTTCTCATTGATAGTGCTCTGGCTTACACTGAAACCGAATCAATTAAGTGGTTCCTGTCAATATTGATTGAAAGCGCTGCTCTCCAGACGTGGGCGGTCTCACGAGAATGCGTGTCTATCACTCATGCACATCCCAGATTTTGGCTTACCTTTCTCGCCATCACGGGGTCCCTAGGGTCCGATATGGAGTTCATTGCCCTAGATAACTTCCCCGTGATCCTGGCCATTTCAAACACGCTCATTCACGCCCGGGTGGGGTTGGGCTGGTCCCAAGACTCCGCTGTTGCGCGTAGGCCTCGTGATCAAGTGACGACGAAATCTCCCGGCACTGGTATGTGTACTTTTCTACTTGGATGTTGTATTTCGTAATTCACGGCGCGGACGACCTGTTCTCTGCTTCCCAGAAACCCAAGGTTACGTCTGACCGGAGACGTTTTTATATATATATTTAGTTGAGTTTGTTCGTAGTATGTTATCGCACGCAAAGACATTGTTAGGGCAAAAAGATCGAAATGGCAACTCTTTGAGTTTTCAGCTAATATTATTGCAGAAATGTCCCAGACAGATGCCCTTGGATACTACTCAAGCTCTGCCGACTTAATTTGGCTGAAAACGAGTGCAATGATGGAAGCCAAATGACATGATGGTGGGTGTACATGATGCAGTCTAGTGAGTACGTTTAACATGTCTTTCTGCCAAATTGAGATAGCATTTCGTAACTAATCTCAGAGGTGTCACTTTGAGTGGTTTCCGTGATAGTTTTTTTTGGGAAATTAAGGAGGTATACTGATTTGAAACAGTCTGACTGCAAAACGACTCTGGCTGCAATATTGATTCCCCAAGGGAGAAATATGTAACTCTCGCTCTATAAACCCCTTTGAAATACCTCTGACTCCACCCTCCCAAAAAATCAGCCTGTTCGGGCATGATCAGAACATTTTGAGGTCAAACTGGACCCCCTTCGTCAGATGGCCCAAGAATATATACTTTTGCCATTTCTCTTCTATCACTAATTGCATACCAATTATTCCAGAAGATTGCCACATGCCAGAGGGTAATCCAAAAAAAATTCGTTGAGATATGAGCAAATCGGAAGGAATGATCAAAAAGTTCCAAAAATGGAAACTAATTGGCTCGCGCCGCGAGCTGGTGTTGCCGCGGCTCAAGCCGTCACACGCTGTAACAACTCACCATTTGTGCTTCCATACAAGTTTAACTATCTATTCCACCGAGGTCAGTATGGGGAGATATACAAGGAGATATACAAGTAAGACCTAGGCACCATATAAGATACATAGTGTCACATAAGCTGCCTTGTGGACCTTTGAGGATGCCAATATGGAACGGCTCAAATCACGGCTTGAGCCGTGAGCTGCGGCACAAATGCTCAGTCTTTTGCCTCATAGCTCGCCACAAGTTATAGGTACCACAAATTTTACCTGGGGGAAATGAATCTAAGATTCTTGTAACCATGTGCGACCAAGGGCTGAGTACCTTGATTATGGGTTGACTTGATTGCGAGGATCGCGGGATCAAAGGCTGGTTGGAGTTGAGCTCGAAGTTGAAATTTAAGGTGGCTCATGCTCACCGATATTCATAGCTGAACAGTGGGGCTCGGACCAGCAATATTGTGAGGATAATCTACCACGGCAGCGTAGAAAAAAATGGACGAAAATGAGGCAAAAAGAGCAATTTTACATCGAACACAACATCACCCGACCCCGAATCGAACGGGGACATCCTGTGGTGCACTCACAGCTATCAATATCTATGACAGGCAGGTGCACACCATGTGCGACTGGGTGATTGAGTACCTTGGTGCGGTGTTGAATTTGTACGAGCAGCTACACACCATGTGCGACCGGGTGGTCGAGTACCTTGATTGTAGGTTGGCTTTATGTGGGAGATGGAAGGGTGGTTGAGGTTGAAATGCAACACGGATGTCCGACTATTTATAGCTGAACATAAGGCTTCTTCCGCATGCAATAATGTGGAGATACTGCGGCAACATAGCAGAGAATGGTGGTCAAAGTAAACGAAAATGAGGTAAAGATTCTAACCACAGACAGCATCACCCGATCCCGAATTGAACGGTAGTCCAGTGGCGACCGGACCATTCATGAAAGACAAGTACACACCATGTGCGACGGGGTGGTTGAGTACCTTTATTATGGGTTGAGTTTATACGCGAGATCGAAGACTGAAGTTGAACTAGTATGTAATTGAATGCGGCAGTCCGATTGTTTATAGCTGAACAGTGGACCCTGGCCCAGTTTCTTCCATTGGAGATAATCTTGCCATAGTAGATAACACAGGCGAAACAAGTAGACGAAAAAAAGGCAAAAAAGTACTATAACACTGAGGACTCCGAATCGAACGGGGACCTCCTGCAGTCTATCAAGGACGACTACGTAAAACGAGCAGGTACCCACCATGTGCGACCAGGTGATTGAGTCCATTAATTATGGGTTGAATTTATACAGCAGAGGAAGATTGGGGGTTGAAGGGTGGGTGAAGTTAAACTTGAATGTGGCATCCAGTTGTTTATAGTTAAGGATTGGAGTGGCCCGCATGCAATTCTGTGGTGAATTTACCATGGCAGAATACAAGAGAGAAATACAGTAGGTCAATAAGACAAAAGCAAAGTTCCAAGTAAAAGAAATAACTTTACCACAGAAGCACAGAGAACACGCGAAAAAGAAAATCAGTGTCGACCTTGCATCACCCTATCCCGAATCGAACGGCCACCTGCTGGAGTCTATTGTTGACTGGACGGACCATTTTAAACAAGCAGTTGCACACCATGTGCAATCGGGTGGTTAAGTATCTTGGCACAGCGTTGAATTTATATGCGATAGGCCAGTTTCATCTGGGAAAGTTAACAGAGGTTTAAATCCCATGTATAAATCCTACTGAGAATATTGCCTGATTACTCTCAAGTGAAGCACCTGAGCCTCGCAGTGGTCTGAAAAATTAGAGAAGACGAGCCTGCAGTAAAGACACCTAAGAAAACACGACAAAAAAATCAAAATCAGCGGAGATAGCTAATTCATATATGAGGCACGAGCACCAAAATTGTTGTAGCGTCTGTCTATGAGAGACTAGCTAATTCATCGCCCGACCCGGGACCTCCTCCTTGTGGCTATACGTGGTGTAAGGTTTAAACCAGTCACTGAGGCAGGTCCACATCATGTGCAATTGGGTCGAATTTATGCGAGCCGGGAGGAGCTCTACTTCTCCACCAGCCTCAAACCTGCTTGAAGGCTGCTTCAAAGGCACTGCAGGAACTTCGGCCATCACCGGAAGGGATGTGAGAACGTCATCAATGATTCCAACTCAAGATACACCTCCGTTGGGCATGCGCTCATGCTCAAGCGAGAGCCGGACGCGCGTGGACTCGGCGAAGATGGAGACCTATCTCTGGTTTCAAGTATCCAAATGCTGTACTCTACTAGTAGAAATGCTTAATTCGGTACAGAGCAATACAGTGGCCTAGCCAATGCAAATTATTGCTACATCACGTCATCTCAGACGACTCTTTGCTCCCACCGACACTCCTGTTACTAGGACTGCCACCCAGACTCCAACCCACGCTGGGTACCACGCCTACAACGACACCACCTGAGGTTTCCGTCCTGGTGGTGGTCTCGATGGTACCTAGCTGAACCCTCGCAATCAGTCCTTGATAGGTCAACTCTTCAAACTTCGAGGACTTGAGTAGGGCTACGAGATTTCGTAAACAGCCCCAGGTATTCGTTATCGTCGACGGCTGCAACTTCTCCTTCCGAACAGGCGGCTAAGATAACGAAAGGCTGCATTTCGAGGCCGACTGAGGTGTGATGCCAGTCAGCTGGAAAATTTTAAACAAGGAGTATAAGACGCGCTAGCGACATCAGGCTCTAGGACCAGGTAACTTGCATCGAGCATTGTGACCTGAGGGTTATTCAATTTGAAGCAGTTGAACGCTGGAGGTCGAAGAGTCGATATTGTAGAAGTATGACAAGAATAGGGCTCGAGGAGCTTCGACGATCTGTGAAGCACAAAACTAGAAAGTCAGGTCAGCCGTTATCGGTAACTTGAAGGTTGTAAATACTCGAGTCGCTTGGAAGTGGGGAAATGTTTGAAAACAAAGTGGAAGACGACGATCTAAATCTCAGGTTCTGAGATATGAGTGGGGTGTACCGGGGCTGGGTCGAATGAGAGCTCGTTGCAGTGTGGTATGTGAATTGAGAGGATGCGAGATTAGTGCTCGAAGGGACTGCAGGGAGAATCTGCAGAGTACACTAATTAAGCATAAATTTACTCATCGTGAGATGTACGTCAAAGCTTCTGGAAGATTGCAGTAACTTGAATAGAATTATTGTTTTGGTCCAGTTGAGACTGTACGCCTTCTCCCTGGAATCCCCAGGAGAAATAAGGCGTTCAGTCAATTCCTGCAGAAACAACAGCCCATCAGATGGCGGGCGTGAGCAAGTGACGGTGAACGCAAGGTTTGTTCGAGGCTGGTTGCGTTGCATGGTGCATTCCATTCCAGGGACGTGAAAAGCGGGCGTGGATATTCAACGTGGGTCAGCGGCTTTGATATTCACGAGACAGTAATGAGGTACGATTGTATTGACGCGAGTCGGGTCGTGCTTGTGGGCCAACAATTTGACGAATATACTCATTGTTCGCTTTGACTTGATTCCAGGAGGCTTAAAAATATACCATAAAATGTGGCCCGAAATAAATACACACCTGTACTTAGGGATAAGAAGTACAGCAAGCTGTCAGATATGAAATAAAAACAAGAGGGAGAGAGCCGAGTATATGTACGCGGAGATGCATCATAAACGAGATTGCACGAGCACTCTCGCAGTACCCTTATTCCTTCGAGTGATGAAATGCTAGTCTCTTAGTGAGGTGGACACCCTATTCTGTTGGACGCCAAATTCCAGTATACCATAGACACCCTCTTCCAGTGTACAGTGAGCGCCATATTCTAGGGGAACGCCATATTCCAATATACAGTCGGCACCATATTCCAGGGGGGACACCATATTCCTTATACATTCGGCGCCATATTCCAGGGGGGACGCCATATTCCTTATATAATCGACGCCATATTCCAGGGGGGACACCCTACTCCTCATTTAAATGGATATTATAGGCTGGGGAATATGGCGCCATATTCTCGGATGAGATACATAGACTGCCGGTTTTTTCGACATAGACTGCCGGTTGTAGAGCATTCAATAATGGTGCGATTGATCTGTTACTTTGGGGAACATCAGAATCGATGCTGGGATGGGGTCTACCAACTTAGATTTAGGCAAAACCGACGGGTAAGGCATTTTTGAGAGGATAAAAGCGGGAGGTGTTAGGTCTGTTTCACCAGCCACCTGTTTAAAACTGTCCGCCAGCATTTTATTTTTCCTGAGGTTTGTGCAAGGAATCTGGTGGGTGGCCCCCGATGCAAAATGTGTATCAGAGGGGCTAGAACACACCCCCAAAATTTAGGGTTGATTGGATAACATCTGGCTTCACAGCAATGGGCTCTCCTGTCGCGGGCTCGATATTACTAGGAGTCTCAGAAGAACCTTTCCGTACTTGCTTTGCGGCTGGACCGATGAACAGCTTTTGGGCTTCCCAGCCTTTTTTACACCGTTATTTCACCTCGTGCAGCTTATTATTTTATCTGACCTATGGGTCTTTTGAGATTTTGCGCGAAATTCTGTAGAGTTTCTTGAGCAATGGTTCCAAATGCAGATGTTTCAACTTGTCGTAAATGCGAGAATATAATATTTATTTCCCGTGACACGAGGCAGGCATGAGGCATAAACCTATAAGCGAACAACCCGCGGCCAACCTGCGAGTGACCTGCCAGCTATGAGCGTGTCCAGCTTATGAACTCATAAGCGGCGGACTGTGCCCCCTGTGAAATTTCACGCTCAGAAATTGCGCGTTTGCGCGATCTCCCAAAGACGCGCAAATCAGGTAGTCGCTTTAACTTTGTGTAGGATTTCATTTGAAAGGGCTTATATGGTGTGGAAATGCAATTTTGGGTCATATGTTGCCTGCGGGATTAGATGTGCATTTTGGACACATAAAACAGCGATAGTGCCGCATGATGCACATCTGAGTCTGCGGCACATTGATGTGTGCTGCACTTCATCGAAATGAGGCACTAGTGCTGCACTTGAACGCTGGATGCCGCATTTCGAGTGTGTCCAACGTTGCATCTCATACACTCGGCCACATGCGAGCCTCGTTCAGCCGTGAGAATCTTGATGGAGGGCAGCACAACACTACTTAGCGGAGTTCGAGGCTTTGAGCGGAGGTTCTTTCTCCCACAGTTTGACATTTTCCCGGCCTGAATCCGTCATGACCCATTAACTTTGCCACTCATGCCATGTGAAGTGCGCGCCTACAGTTAAAAACAATAAAATACTACATTACTACTACCAGAGCATAAGTAGGTTTAAGACCAGTATTATATAAGCTGAAAGCCCAAAAGTGCCAATATTCATCACATCAGCGTTCGGATTGCCGTCTGGGACGAGCTGGGCCACGCAGCCGATGCAGGAGTCGGGGATATTGTCAAGCTCCTTGGTAGCAGCGACGAGACAGCTGATGTCTAGGAAAATGTTGGCACCCTCCCCGGTAATAGCAGGGCCACAGGCGGTGACAGTGCCCGCGAGGTCGAAGGCGCAGGCTGTGGCAGAGGGCAAATAAATCAGATGGCACACAGAGGGAGGGGGGGACGAAGGAGCGGGCACGCACTCTTCATGTCGCATGTCTCGTTGCGAAGGAGGAGGGGGACGGGACCCGCAGCGGTGCCTACGGCGAGGATGGCGAGGATGGCAACGAAGGAGAATTGCATTTGAAGTGATATGCCAGCGAGAAAAAGGTGGGAGCAAAGGAAGAACCAAGTTAAGTTCAAAGAGTATAGTGCGAAACGAATGCAAGCTGCTCGGCGAAGAAGAATGTGAACGAAGGGCGGAGGTGAGGGAGCTTGTAGATTTTATACCCCTCGGACTGTATGGCTGCGTTCCAGCTGTCTGATGGAAAAGAACACATTATACAACTGATATGAAGTGCATTTAAGTTGCTGTACATCTCAAAGTGAATTGTGGCTGGAATACATCCCACTACATCACGTGCCACGCGTGTAGCGCGTGACAGTAGCATTGAGCCATATCTCACACAAGTATATTCGACCCGGTGTACGTTGGTTTAAACAATACAAATTACAGTCAACACAGCTGCCAAGTTCCATCCACCCACCACGCTTCCTCCCGCTCGGTAATAGTGCGGCCATGCCAATCTTGTGCGGTACTCGATATTAAGCCACAGTCGACTGAAGAGAAAGACGGGGAATGTGTGAGATGACTCGCATCAGTGATGGTTCTGTCTTATCCTTGTTATCGCAAGTACATTTTCAGATAAACTTCATATGTATGGAAAACCTTCAGGATCATAGAAAATACCTTTTCTAGTCAGATGGAATACTCCCTGAGCTTGTTGTGCAGTATATGTAAATGCGCTATCTGTGATTCCGGTCAAAGCACGTCATTGAACCGTGGGAACTTGCGGGTAATTGCTTGAGGCCCACACTTGGTCGCACACGACACATTCAATGGAGGCTCAATTTTGTGCAGTAGAACATTGATACATACAAGCATTCTCATAGAATCAGTGTGGAGAGATGCAACACACTAACCCTAAGGCCCGGGAGAGGCAGCTACACACAAGCTCACACCCCAACCCCAACACCAACTAGAACGATACGTGCAGACGTGGGGGCCCATCGCAATCAGTTGGGCGACCTGTCGTGGGCTGCGGTCGCCTACGTAGCTCACCCTGCCTGTCTTGTTCGCCGGGGACGCGGACGCGCATGGGTGAAAGCATACTGAGTGCAGTGTCTTCGGAGCTGGAGCTGGAGCTGCGGAAGCTGGCGGTGTCTGTCGCCGCTGGAACACGGATTGCTCAGATGCCCTCGCCCTGCGTCGGTCGCAAATTCAAAGACATCAGCGCAATCGTGGTTGGGGTCAATTATGAACGAGGACGTACTGAGAATGCGTGCACTTGCGGAATTCCTCCCTTTGCGGGGGCTATTGTATAGGATCCGGGTCATTTTGGCTGATTTTAGCTCGTTCTCCACTGCGTATCGAAGGCCATTCGCGCCTTGGATTCCATAAGGGATATCGAATGCGGCGAGGCCAACTTGAGAGCCTGATTCCGCAACCAAATCACTGCGTTCCGCTACCTCCTAAACTTAGTCTGCCTAGCTCATGACGACTGTGCCTAGCTGAGCGTAGCCGGCTACACAGCCTCTGCCTAGCCACCTAAACTCAATTTAATTTTAGCTCATGCGGACTGTGCCTAGCTACCTAAACTCAGATCAGCCTAGGTATTCGTAGCTAATTCTGAATGCCTAGCCTTAGCTGCACAGAGCTAGAATCACTGAAATCCACTCTTCCGCTGCACCTATTATTCAAGTATAAATACATTTTCTTAGCTCTGCACAGGCGACTAGAAAGAGCCAGGCTGAGGCAAACTCAGCTACAAAGACCTACAGATAGCTACAGAGAGCTAGCCAGACCTACACCGAGCTACAGAGACTGTGGCTAGGCCAACTAGACTCAACTACACTTAGTCATCTTGGTAGCTATGGCTAGGCACCTAGACTGAGGCTAAGTTTAGCAGGGACCGGAATGCAGTGAATCAGAAGCAATGTACCCAGGATAAAATATGAACATGGTCTATTTTGCAAGTACTTTCATGCTAGTATCACCATTTTTCGTTTTTCGATATCGTGTGAATCAAAAAAGTTAATTTTCCGGAAAGTCCTCATTTATTTTGAGCCAACGAAGCAGGTGAGGTATGGCTCAAAGGATATGAATCATCATGAAATCATGCAATGTTGGTGGTAGGATTTTATTTGAAGTCATTCGACCCAGAAATGGACCTAAACATTGTCAGATGCACACCCTGTGCTATCGGGTGGTTCAACGCTTCAGAATGTCCGGGGAATTTATCTTACACTGCTGAAGGTTGAAATGATGTTGGACAAAAAAAGTATGAGTCTGAAGTTGAGAGGCAAAACCTGATGGGCTGAGTCCCAATGATTTCAGCCTGAACGAGGATATCCACACGGATCAGAGAACGGAGGTACGAAAGCAACCAGAAGGAGAGAAAAAAGTTAACCTTCGCCTCTAGTCACATGACCCCGATTCAAAGGAGGGCCTCCTGTTTGCACATTCAGAGTTGGGGTAGCTCGGAAAAGTGCACACCATGTCCTATCGGGTGTTATTAGGTGTTGACGTGATTTTATGCGGCATTCGATGTTGTTGAAGCTTGGTTGAAGCAAGTGGAACAACAACAACAACAACAACAACAACCACAACCATCCCCGGTGCACTGTGCGTGTTCTGGCCGCGTCGAGCATCGGGCCCTCGACTGCCGTTGACAGTTCATCAGCCCAGTACCGTCCATAGCCCTGGATGAGGTTTCGGCACCGTACCAACACCCACGATGACAGATTCGATATCACCCTATCCCCATATCCCACCATTCAGACCGAGACAACGCGTTTCCGAACCCAGTATACCCCGGTTTAACCCCTGCACCGTTAAATTCCATGCCAGACGCTTGCAGCTGCCCCTGCTCACTACGCGTGCCGCTTTCGCTCGTTACCGACTCGGCAGAAATTTGACAGCCGCACCACTATCCCCGAGACACGAAATTTCTGCAGAAGAACATCTCCACATTCGGCTAAACCTACTCCTTGACACCCTACCACTGTCCCTCACCAGCGTCATCCACATTCCCGAATGCACATTCAGCTCCTGCTGTACTCCACCATCCTCAGCACCCTCCTGCAGCATTCCACCATACATACCTCCCATTTTGAATCTGCCTCAGCATCGTTCGACACCTCACCGTCTGCCGACGCACCCGCCTTCAAGCCCGATGGACTTTTTCGGTGGATGATTACATAACGCGGTCACATGGTACTACCCAGTCACGTTGCAGGGATTTTTTTTTTTTCTTCTCTTTTCTTAACTTGTTGGAAACGACAAAAAGCTCAGTTATACACCATATGGCCTGCCATGGTAGATTTAGGTCTACCTCAGTCTTGTATTAGGCAGAGGCGTGGTTCAAAAATGTAAACATGTAAACAAACTGTTGATGGTCGTGGCCACAGTGATGTGATCACTATGGGAACTCAGAATTGTGCAAGCTCCCAGCCAGGACTGGAATACAAAGCAGATTAATTTAAGAACACTTCCTAAAGCAATTTCGAAAACACGAGTTACTCTAAAGGGCCAAGGCCATTAAGTCTGTCCCCACCCGGCTGCCGAGCCGAGATTATAATCCCTACTCCCATCCTCAGGTTTGAGATGCGAAATGGATTTCGGCTCATCTACATATGCCTACATATGTCTACATTGATCTACCTTGGTAGACTCATAACCAGTCTGCCTACGCTGTTCTAACAAGGTGGGCTTGTTCCCGTAGGCGGACTGGTACTTCTCGGATATGTCAATCGAGCTGGGGCGGAGTTTGAAATTTAAGCGACCTTTTCATAATCTTATTCTGTTTACGATCAGTTTTTAAGCTTATTTTTCGGTTGAAGCTGGGGTAATAAATAAAATAATTATCCCTTTCATTCTGCCTCCCTATATTTCCTCTTTATGGTACAGAAAACCGTAAAACCTGAAGATAGTTTTAGTCGAAATCAACTTCGGACCGTAATCTCCGGAATTGCCGCAGCTCATTGCGTCATCAGTCTCACTCAATGAACAACTTAATTTCAAACTCCGTGACAGCCTAATTGACATATCCGAGAAGTACCAGTCTACTACCTCGGTCCACATATATAGACTGACATAGACCGATGCAGACACATGTAAACAAAGGGGTTCGTCTACCCTAACAAGGGATCACAATGCAGTGAATTGCTTCATTTTGCTCGCAATGAGATATCATTTCCCCCCTTTAACCTCCTGAAGCGCAATGGATAGAGCAGATATTATGCTCTTTTTTGCTTTGTGGAAATCACTTAGATCTAGCCCAACTCTACCTTCTGTGTTTGTCCCGAAAATACACAACCTTATGCTCTCAAGTTGATTTTACATCCAAGGCTCTTATTGGATAAATATGCTCATTCATGTCAAACCAAACCACGTAGCAAATCAGTAACCGTAAATAACAACATATAAAATCCCCAACAAAAGCATATGATTCCTGGAAGCCTCAGCCCGCAATCAAATCAAACTCTTTCTCATTACCAATGTCCAGGTCCTCAATGTCAGAGACATCATCCTCCAGTTCCTCCATAGTCCCAGCCTGTGCATTGAGCTCTGCCAGATGAGGCAAGTTGTTTCTGTGTTGCTCCAGCACATCTTTGCTGATATCGGCAACCCTTTCATCAATACACTGAACTTGTTCGGGCTGTGCTGAGCGTTCAAACAGGGGCCTTGCTGCTTCCCAAAACTCCACTGCCTTGAGTGGGTCACCATGTCCCATAGAAATGTCTCCAAGTCGCAGCATGCATTCAGCTCTTCTGTGATGCACATCCATCTGGACAAATCCCTCCAGAGCAACTGTGAACAAACTGGTGGCTGTATACTTGTCATTTTGAGCACAGAAGATATCTCCTAAGGATTGGAGTGCCTTGAAGATTCCGAGTTTCTCTTGTCTTTTGAGAGAATGAACAAGAAAAACAGTTGTCCAGCTTGACATCCCATGCAAACAGCCCCAGCGACTAGTATCACCAAGCCGCTCCAGACAACAACTTTGCATTTGGGAGTATGGCAGAGTCACTTTGAGACACCTTACAAGGATTGTCTTTGCTGCGAATGAATTTCCCTCCCTCAGGTGGAGATCTGCAAGAATAACATCACACATTGTCACCCCCTCAACATCATCTAACATTTTTCTGGCTCTGTCACACTTCCTCTGCACATCATCCTTTGCAGCACCAATCACCACATCAATCTCGGCAGCATTGACTAAAGCAAAACCATAGCTGTAGGGATTCTGTATCGTGGTTCCTTCTAGAATGCTATTTTGGATACTGTGAGCCTCAGCATACTCCGATTTAAGCTTGTGGATTTCTGCCTGAGTGTTCATGATGCTAAGGTTTAAGGTTCCATAGAACATGCCACAAAGACCTAAGAGGTCTCTTGCCCAAATGCAGAGAGACATGGCTTTTTTGTAGTTCCCCAGTGTATAGCAGCAAATGGCCTCAATACGGAGTGCCTCTGCTTCTCTGTATAAATCTGCAGAAATTATAGCTAGTCGCCGGGCTTCATTTGAATACATCTGAGCAGCAGTGTAATCACCGAGGTTCCACTCAACCCATGCCAGGTTGCGCAGTCCTAGGGAATGCATTTTGGTGTTACCACTTGAAAGTGCTAAAGATATAGCAGCTTGATAAAATTTTGTGGCAGAGGATATATCACCCTTTATCTGATAATAGTATGCCAAGGAATTATAGAATCTGCCTGCGTGAATTCATATGAGTGCCAACAACAAGTATTAATCAGGGAGCATACATTTAAGATCTTGGTCATCAAACTCCTTGAAGTGTTCCAGGGCATCAGAGGTTAGTGTTTTCAGATTGGAAATTGAATACATCCACGAGTTGAAGCACTCAATAACAAAGTGTGTCTCAAGGAGATAGTCACGTGGACATGGGAGAACATCCTGAATCTGTTGAATCAAAGGAATAGGTCCTTGCCCCATGACTCGGCTAAATCTATTCAGATTGCATGCACAGTAAATGCTATTCACTAGGTCTGGATGACCCTGTTGCAACCCATTCTGAAGGACATTTTGTATGTTTGAGTAGTTTGATGATACTCGAACAACAGTGCTAGAACCTGATTGCTTTCCTGTGTATTCCATGTAAAACTCAAGTAATTCCTGGAAATGTTTGAGAAGAGGTTGAATGAGGTGATTGCCAGGTGGCTGAATCTTCTGCATATACTCTCTAATGGGTACCAATACTTTCAGCTGCTTGTGTTCATCACTATAGGCCAATGCAGTACGAATCAATGCTGCTTTGCAACCTAGGATATTGTCAATTGGGAACTTGCTCTGCACCAGCTCAATATCTGCAAGGCCATCAGGAAGCATTGACAGGAGGCTCAGCAGATTTTTTGAATGGGGATTGAGTCTAGGACTTGACAATGACAGTGAGATTGATAAATCCAAGTTGGATGTTCTGTCATATCCCTCTGAGATCAAGGATGTTTTCTTCTCCTCCCAGTGACATAATACATGGGAGCAACCCTCAGAGTCAACCAAATGGGCGACAAGATTGATTGCAAGAGGCATATTGTCTGTCAGAGCGAGGACCTTATCGACCTCTTTTGGATCATGGATGTTGTCTGCAATATCTACGAATGTTTGTCGGGCTGCATCTTGTTCCAAGGGCTTCAGAACTGGCAAAAATGGATGAGTCCATGCTACTTTGGCAGGCCTTTCTGCTCCTCGCATTGTGATCTAATGGCTATAAGTTGAAAGCATAGGTGAAAAGATTCTTGGACACCTACCACCAATGCCAGATGAGCCACACCTGTGAGGAGTGACAGAAATTCCTCTATTTTGCCTCGGGACTCAACTGGCTCCCACAATGTCTCAAGATTATCCAGAATCAGCAGACAGTTTGAGCTGCTAGAGAAGTATTGAATGACTGAGTGAGTAAGGTCTTTTTCTGGCTTCAGTCCAGCATGGGCTCCTATGAGAGCAGCAAGTTCCACTTGGGTTACTGTAGAATCACAAGCAACGAAGAACCGATGCTGATCATATCTCTCAGTGATTTTTGTATGGTGGATGACAGCTCTTGCAAGACTTGTCTTTCCCATTCCACCTGCACCCAAAATTGCAATCCTGGGCACTCCTTGACTGAAAACATGAAGAATGTCTGAAAGCTCAGAGTTTCTCTCATAAAATATCTTGGGTTCTGATGGTAGCATGGAGATTGAGTTGGAGCTTGAATATATGTCAGATACAAGTGATGTTGTTCGGAGCCGAGCAGAAACTGACCTGTTGTGAGAGCCCGTGTATAGCTGGCTGATCTGTGCAATATTCATTATTTAATTCTCAGGGGAGCACAATTCCCGTACAGAGGATGATCAATCTGAACTGATTGTGTCCGACAGAGTTTCAATCATGTCAAGCACTTCTTTGTTTTGCTTTTCTGCTTCTTCTTGCATCTGTATAATGTTCTTCATATGATTGATCATTGGGACCTACATATCACATTCTTCAATGAGTTGTTGAATCACCAAACAAATTTCACACCTGAAAACTCTCAAATCCTTGTTGTAATCCTGCCTTGCAATCCTTGAGGAGTGTGCTCATCTCGCCTTGACGGAAAAACTTCTTGACCTTGCTGCTATTCTGTTGAGCTTCAACAAATGTGTGGATTTTGTGAAGGGTCCTAACAGTGGTCAATATCAAACAGAGTATCTTTTTCAAAGTTGAGCAACATACTCTGTGAACTTTCCAATATGGGTCAACACACTTGGCGGCAGTTCTCCTCCAGCTTCGGACTTGATATGAACCATCAGAATTGAATTCAGCAACTCATAAGTTTGCTCCAATAATTTGGTACAGTCACTCTTATTTTGTCTAACAGTCTGTGATGGCTGATTGAGATTCATGGTTGTGGCAGACTCCATTGCAATTTACCTGCATATTTTTCAAGAGAGACTGACTTGTGTTTGAGATGGCCTCCAAGAAGGGGCTCTTCAGGCTGCCAGAAAGGATTTCCAGAGTATTTGCACTGATAGTGAAACATTTTGTAATGTTGTTCAGTCGAAGTTCACTGACAGTGGGTTGGGTGGGCATTTTGATCATGGGGTGTGCGAGATTTTCATATTTATCCGGTGTGCACATGGAACTTTAATTTTCATTGGCTACTGTTCATCTCCCGCACAGAAGACGTAATGTTCATTTCTGGTGTAGAACTTGACCACATCAAATGATTAGCTGTATCTTAAGCCGATGTGGTGATTTCGGATGTACATGTTTTGCTTCTTCCCCTTTTCCCATTTCCGTTATCTTGGGTAAGGCCTTTGTCCCTGCAGCCATCTCTCCAACATCACAGCCTAATCTCTGGGGGAACCTCGATGGGCTGTCAGTTATGACACGCCAGCCGATCTCCGGTAGATGACATGCCCGTGAGTCGAGCGCTCAATCCCCACTCAAAATGCGGCCTTTCCAGAATCTACCATCGCTTTGTTTCTCCTCCCATCTGACGGTCCCTTGCTATTCCATTCAGCCCTTCAACAAATCTTCGTATCGCGCGCAAGCTCATCTCTTGTTACAGCGGCTCTCCGCTGCCGCGAACACCGTAGCGCCCGTTGTAATATCTATAGTGGAGCGTGGTTTACCATTCACTTTAAACCAACAACTAGGCAGATGTCCTACCATGATGTTAGCCAACTTCCTTTCTAGTCGGATTGTAATTGGAATTTTAAGATCGAAGCACAGGTCTGAAGGCGATATCCACATGTGAACAAGTCTGTGGTGGGTGAGACTCACGAAGACAGAAGGTATGTTCCCGGCAATTCCACACAGAGTGATAGTCATCTCATCCAGCTTCGCCAGCGCCAAACTGTGGCTTCTTGTGACTATCCCCAGAAGGCCGAGCAATTATGTTTCGCTTTAAGGGCAACCCATAGCCCCACTGACTTGAGCCAGGCCCCAAGCACGTCACATTGTTGTCGGTGATAATCCCTACGGCCGGAACAAGCGCCGCGCCCTCGGTGGAATCGGTATGGGTTCCTCAGCGCTTCAAGTCACTTTCGGCGCTACTCTTTCGCGCTAACCTTGCATCGCATTAAATTTGGCACAAAAATGGATGGAGAATCTCCGAAGTAACTGGCACATGTCGCGACTGTCCTTGTTCACATGGTGCATACAGCAGGCACTCTCATCTTTGAAGGATATTGTATTTTTTGCATAATAATTGTGGTTACCTAGGGAAGATTTGCGAAGTACAGATCAGCCCAGATGTGTCGATTTAACCGCGTAGAGCACGGTGGAAGAGTCCCAATTGAATAATCTTTATTCAAATTCAGATTCGCACCTAAAAATCCTTTGAGGAACACATTCACTCCGAGGTAGTGAGTCCCAGTCATTCAGCATGCTGGAGGGACGGGGGGGGGGGGGTTCGAATCCCCTTCAGGACATGTCACATATAGTATCGAGATGCGAGATGCAAAAAAAGCGTCGGGGTCAGATGTGCCTCTGAATCCTGCCGCGAAGGCCACTGAGAACAAAAGACGCGGCTGTTTATTCCATCCATCCATCCATATTCTCGTGCGGTGGCGCCGATCACGCGGGATGCGTGCATGGGCATGGACGCACGCACTCATCGGCAGTTACAAGCCCTATTACACGCCCACGCCCAAGCCCGCACCCACGCATCCGGGCAAAGGGATTTTGCCGCTGCAGTGCCGCTGCGGCAATCCTGCGGCAGTTTGCGGCAGTCAGCCTTGCGGCACATATTGAAACTCACCGTAGACACCGTGCCTTAGCTTCAAGCTTTGTAGGTGTGTAGTATAGGACTGCATGCACGCAATTACCGTGAATTTGGTTCAAGTGGGACGTCGTACGCAACGTTGAACTATGAATTATAAGTCATGCTGCGGCAGTCTGCGGCGGCCCCGGCAGCCAAATACATGCAAATATTATGCAGCGGCACTGTGCAACAGCAATTTGGCACTTTGCTGCAGCAGTCGTGCTTTTTGTGTGCGGCACTCAAAAGCCGTGACACAGCGGCGATGTGACATGTCTGCGGCAATGTTGACCTTGGTTGCTACACTGTTCAACTGGTGCCGCCATCAATGACTGCGCGATCTACTCGGACTAAACCCTTCCACAGCAAACACAAGAATTTTTGTTGAACTGGGTGAATTGGGGTTACTGTACTATTTCGACCAAATGTTCACGGATTCCGGATTTTTTGCTCGCCGAGATGGCCGATAAATTTTCTTTTGAATTAAGGCGATTTTTAAAGACCTTGGAAATTTGGGGTGTCACCCGTCACCTGAACATTTGGTCGAAATAGTACAGTAGACGATATGCAGCAGAGATGTATTCGTCACGATTTCATGGTGCCGCTCCAGATGTGATGCTCTCTCCGGGCCCCAGTACTGGTGAATCTTTTTAACGGCCAACTGAGCAGCAGCCTGCCAGTCAGTGGGGCTGATGAGGGTTTCATTGGTGCGGTTCAGTATTTTGGTTCGTAAGGTTAGCCCGCCACCCGAGGTTGGAACAGCGGCGTATTCATCCTCCCCTCGCGCCATGATTTTGCGCGAGTAGTGCGTTAAAGCAGTGTATGGGCACTACTCCTACTTTTTAAACAATTCTTCCACTTTCAGAGAATGCACTGTGAAAGGTGGAATGTAAGCTCCATGTTGGAGAACAACGGACAAGGTGAGATAACAACCCTACAGCACATGCAGCTGTGGGACTGAATGGCACATGCGGCCGAATAAACTGCTACAGTACATGTGACTGTAGAACTGAACGGCACATGCGGCCGTGTAAACTGCTACAGCACATGCGGCTGTAGGACTGAACGGGACATGCGGCCGAATAACTGGTACAGTACATGCGACTGTAGGACTGAACGGCACATGCGGCCGAGTAAACTGGTACAGCACATGCGGCTGTAGGACTGAAGGGCTCATCAGCCCAAGAACTGCTACAGTTCATGCGACTGTAGGAATGGATGGCACATGCGGCCGCAATAGAATACAGCGAGCAGAGGTGACCGACAGATACTTGCCTGTGGTAAGCGCGTCTGATTTGTGTCCTGGGACAACGGGTGTGAGGATCTTCTTCGGAAGAGACTGGGTGGCAGCTGCAGCAGCTCTAACACGCTCGATTTCAGCTGGGTCTGAGAACATGAGCTGCGGTGCGCTCGCGTTCATACTGTTTATCTGAGTTTGGAGCTGCGCAACTTGCTGAGCCAACGCGCGAGTCTCAGACGAAGCAGATGGTGCGGAGTGAGTCTGCTGACTTGAACCTGGGTTCAGCAAACCGATACTGATCCTCGCCCCGGTAGGAGCTGCTCCTGAAGAAAGTGTGCCGGATGAAGCTGCGCTTCCGGGATGCCCGCTGCGTTTGAAATTCAAACTAAGATGCTGATATGACATGAATACTGATAGAACTAGATCTGGGACAAGTGTGAAGACTGTTCGGGTACGATAACTGTGGGATGTAGATGAGACGGTCGGCGTACGGAAGAACAAAGGACTGAGATCACCTGACACCTGACGCTCGGATGGAAGGCGATGCCGATCAACATCGGCATCAACATCGGCATCCTCACAAACCCCAAGCGTGATTGACTGAGACCTACGAAAAAGTGTCAGACCACTGCCGATGACGAATGCCAAGAGTGAGTACTTCTGCCCGTTCGGGATATTTCCTGCCGCGCTCTTCCTCCGCTGAAATAATGGAGTCCGTCATTTCGATTCTCGTAAACCATTCCTATTCTAATTCCTGCATTTCTGATAGGTTTTCAATCTCTCTTCGTTTTTTTGTTTTCTTCTCCGCAAGTCTGTAGAATTTGAAGTCTTACCCTGAATTTGCAAGGATATGAGCGTGGAGGCAATGTAACTTACATCAAGTCAAAAAGGGCTCCACCACTCCACAACTACGTACTACCTAACTTAAGACTATGCAATCGCGGGAATGTCGGCGGAACACTGTAAAGGACTCTCCATGTCTCTCTAATTCTTCACTCGAACACATTCCTCTGTATTCAAGCTCTCTCAAACAAACAAAGATGTTCTCTAAACTCTCTATCGTCGTCGCCTCTGTGCTCATTGTACGCACCAAATCTTATATTTTTTATTTCATCGTACTAACGAGACGGCCCTTCATCGCAGACCCTTGCTGCCGCCATCCCGACCGGCACTCCCCCGCCTCCGGTCACTCCTCCAAACTCCCTGCAATGCTGCGACCGCGTTGTACCCTCCTCGGACAGCACAGCCTCTGCCATCGCTGGCCTTCTCGGCATCGACCTCACTGGCCTCGATGTCCCCGTGGGGGTGAGTTGTAACAACTGGTTCGATGGCATGTGGTATGCAATTCCCTCGTCTACTCCTCTACCTTTATCTTACTTTATGAATAGCGAATCCACTAGCTTCACTTGCGATGCACCCCCGGAAGAGTGGGGCGGTCTGATGGCTATCAACTGCTTCCCCATCACCGATTAAGCGGAGGCGTGTATTGTGTTCCGAATTTGCACCGTTGAAATTTCTCGAGTTGTTGTACCTTTTTTAGTTCTGTACTTTAGCACTGTCCCGCGTTAAATGTCGCGAATAACACGTCTTGCTTTTTGTTTCTACTGCGGCTTGTTGCGAGTTCTCAATTCTCGTGCAGAGCGTTGAAATTATTTAAAAGCTTCAAGGCAGATAGCTGATCTTCTGTGAGGCAAAATATTCGTTTGAATTGATTTTTCTGGCCCTGCCGTCACGGTCTCTGGCTTCATTCGGTTTGACCCAGTATGCACAGCAATATCTTCCGGTTGGCGAAAGGGCAACCGGGAACGACACACAGAGTAGCATGGTATGCATAGCTCGGCCCCTTGAAAATGCAGATCAGCAAGCCAATAGTCGAATTTTTCAGTCAAAACTCCATAATCCTAGCTGACAATGCGCAGCGACGTTCGCTCAACAGTACACTTCTGTGACAATGACTCGTTTTATATCCCTTTGAGACGATACACAGATATAAGAGTCAGAATTAAGAGGTTGTCGGCCAAATCGCATGGATACAGGCAGCAGCGGAATGTTCAAGCATGCGCCGCGAGAACACGCCAGCTTGATACTTTGGTCTGGAGGGGATCAGAAACACTCAAAGACAAGTTATAATTATAACAATGGTTTGCCATTTGTCGATACTATTTTAACCCCTGAGGTCCACGCACCCTGGTGCGGAATTATTCATTATTCCGCCCGCATTTCGAGCCCTTTCCCTCCGGGAAAATTCAGAGATGTGTTTTCATGCCATGGAAATCGCTAGATGAAATCTTGGACGAATTTGAGCACTACAGCGTGCAAAAGAAAAGAAATGGAAGGTTTTGATGTACTTTTCCCACAGGCCAAAACGCCCGCCAAAACCGATTCCACTTCTGGTTCGAGCATCGGAAGGTTCATATCTTCTACAACTCCAGTTCAAAAATTCTCAAAATATTTCAGGGTGTGCAGAAGACATTAATGTGCTGAGATCCAGATGCCAGAAGAATATGACCAGAAATACCAAAGGTATTGCCCGCGATCAAAGTTGTGGACACACGGGGGGCTAAAATAGTATGTCCCGAGGAAGGGGGGACCAATGATAACGAAGCGGGGTACGGGGAGCGAGTCCAACTAGGTGAAAGGTAGAAGCAGGGAGCAAAACTGGGTAATCGGGAAGCTGGCACAAGCATGGTGCAGATGCACGAGTGGCTGAGTAATGCGTAGATGTGAGCTGACAGAGAGTAATGTTGGAATGCTGTGGCAAAAAGCCCTGAAGGCGCGGGGTCGGCGGGCGGGGCACGGGCGGCAAGGGGCAAGCTGCGGGCATGAAGAGGTCAGCGAACAGGTGGCAGCCGTATTCAGGTTCGATGCAGACGGGGGTAGGCGGGCCCCAAAAGAACCGTGGGCGAAGGCAGGAAGCGGAGGGGGCGGGAAGCGGCGGGAGCGGGCGCGCCGTGAGAAGCGGAAGAGAACGAAAGAGCGTGTGAACGGATCATGACATCACGTCACCTTTTTGCTCCAGTGAATATTTTTTCTCAGTATAAAAGCAGGTTCCAGGTCACCGGATAGCTGCGTAAAAAATAATTTTGTGCCTTCCAATCTGATTGACTAACATAGTTCCATGTGCCAAAGGTGGTTTCACGTTTCCCGCCTCGTTATGCAGCGATACTGACGAAGTTGAATTGTGCGCTTGAATTGTACACTCGGAACGTTCCGTTGCACCACAAATGGCCACATCACCGAAAATTGATAGGCGATAAGGCTCCAACCATTTGGTTTTCGTTTGTGGACCCGGGAAAATCAAACGGAAACGGTATTTAAACAGTTTTAAACCGTTTAAAACAGTTTATAAACGGTATTTTTGAGGGTAGGTTCTTTGGACCTATCTGGAGTGATCAAATCAAGTAATCTGGCCATAAAAAAGTCACAAATAAGACCCTACCCCTGTTGCCAGTAAACAAAGAGGTGCACCAAGGTAGTTATGAAGCGGGATGGCGGCGGGAAGCAGGCGTGATGGTTTGCCGAGATAGCCGACCACCATCAAAGACAAAGATCCCGCGCATAAGTGAGCGGTTCCGCACTCTGGGAATAATGGCATGACCTTGAACAGTCTCATCACTTCTTCTGGACAGAATTTATGGGGAAGGATCCAACCAGCAAGCTGTGGTAAGCGGTTGTTTTTTCACAACCATTTAAACCGTTTACAAACAGTTTCCAAACTGTTTGTGCCCACCGACAAACTAAATGGAAATAAAAACGGTTAAAACCGTTTGAAAACGTTTACAAACGGAAATGGTTGGAGCCTTAATAGGCGAGTTTTACCCATCGACTCTGGACCCAATGAATCTCTACGCACCTTGCGCGTCCAACATTGAATACTTCCTGCTCGGGTTACGAACATTAATTAGTCCTTCGGCGCACGATAAAGATGGAGGCGACTCTCGTAGTACAGGACACTGCACGATCTGGAGGGCTTGGCTCTTGGTGCATAGATCCACCGGAGCTGCTCGTGGTGAAGGATTGGGTGCCTGCCTTTTTTTCCTTCTTTCTTGCTCTCGATAACCGTGTATGGTGGCCTCCCTCTTTTTTGAAGGGCGGTTGCCTGTTAGGGTGCTTTGTGTGCGCGGGATGAATCTATGTGATTTGCTCCGAGATGTGTATCGTTCTACGGGGACGTTACTATACACCTCAAGCAGCACCGCCGTCATGCCGTAACACCCCTCTTAGGCCCCCTTCTCTGTATGAGTAAAGGGGGCCTAAGAGGGTCCGCCGCGCGGATGGTAGTAGTCAACATTTAGTCATCTTCCCAAATGGGTAGATATTGATGCTCGGTACCCACGCTCCTCCCGCCGCACCTGCTGTTCATTTTTTTGCTTGCTCTTTTCGGGCCGCACCATTTAACCTCTCGCCAGCTATTTCCCTTCCACCTTCCACTCAATCTAGCGGCAACTTTTGCTTATATTTTGACCCACCAAAAAATTCTGGCGGATCCATCCGCCGCATTTCCCTCAGTGTAGCGTAGCAGCAATGCAGCTATGTTTTGACCTACTGAACCATCGTGGCGGAACAATCCGCCGTGTTGACTTTCACAGGCTGGTTGGCCTCCTACCTGTCCAATACAGTACTGTGAACAGTTATCAAATGTTTGCAGTACATCTGGACCAGATTTGACTTTGTTTTTCAGTTGCCAAACATAGCGGCGGAGGTCTCCGCCGTTTGATTGTCGGCCTAATCAGCCTCAATCATTATTGTATATAATGTTTTGCCTTCATATAGCATCGAGTTTGACATAATTTGACTCCCAGAACTTACCGTCAGAGGCCTCTGCCACTTGCTATCCCACCAGAAATTCTCTTGAAGCACCGTTCTTGGGCAATAATTTTGAACCGTGGGGTTATGTCTGCCCCTTTGCTATGGTGCACCACTTTCTTGAAGGCAATCCAATCTTGACTTGGATTTGTCCGTAGCTTGACTTGGTTGCGAGTGTAAATAGCAGCACACTCCGTCTGTGTACACTGTGTCAGATTTTCTGAAGTTATGGGTATACATTATCATTATTGAGAGGTTAATCAGGTTCTGGCACTTGTTTCCTTGTTCCTGACAGTGCGGTTCGAAAGAGCGAATGGAGATATGCCTAACTGGGTGCATTGTTTTTTAAATTTGAGCGATGCTCACAGTAGCTGAGTAGATGATAGGAACTGCCGAAATACTAAATTCAGATCCCAAAATGTGGAAACCCAATAAACAATCCATTTTTGCAGTTTCAATCTGTCTGGCGGTGACCTCTGATGAACCGGCGGATACCTCCGATGCAGTGTTTCATGGACTTAATAGCCTTGTAGTAAGTTGCAACTCAACCACCTAGTGTTTCAAATGCCAGAGGTTTAGAATGTCTTCACTAAATAACCATGCAAGAAGCGACATCTAACCATGTCTGGTGACTGAGCAACCAAAATTCCTGTTTTCCGGAATCCCCCCTCCGGAATTTTTACTCTAACTTTTGAAACAGTCATCAGTCAGTGATCCAAAACACATTCACTGCGTTCCGGGCCCCCGTAGACAAACCCCTGTCGTCGTTCGGCTACCTGTGGCTACGTCGGTCCAAATCTGGCTACATCCGTCGATGGGGGGTAGACAGCAAAGGTAGACACAGATCTGTCGTCGCTCGACTACCTGCGGCTACGTGACGTGGACACGGTCCCGCTACCTACGTCTACGTCTGTCTACGTCCGTCTACGCCCGTAGATAAATCCTGATCCTGCTAATCCACAGAGACGCACCATTGTGAATTAACAGAAAAGCAGTTGGTATATGTGAGTCTGCCTCGGTCTACCTCTGGCTACCTCAGTCTACCATCTGTCTACGTCGGTGGACTCAGGTAGACGGACAGGACAAATGTAGACATAGTAAGTCTACGAGGTGCAGACATACGTAGCCAGATTGGCTTGTCTACTCCTCTGTCTACCCCAGTAGCCAGACTTTCTGTCTATTAGGGGCCGGAACGCAGTGATTCTAGACATGTGAGAACAACGGCAGAGGCATTTAGATTAAAAGGGAATATTCTAAATATCAAATATATGTGTTTCGGTGATTTGCCCAAGATTCAACCATGGAATGTAGTTCAACTCGCCTCCTCTATTCTATTTGCACATCTCCGTCCCGCCTTAATACCTCGCTAGTATGTTTTACAGCTGGCACGCGTCTGAATTGGGATGGATCCTTCGACCGAAAGGTCTCTAGACCAGCATCTGCGAAAGAGACGACTGACGCTGATGAGCACCGCTCGATGTCGCAGTGAACTCAGCAGTGTGGTTCAACACGCAGTATCACTGCCATTGACCATCGATATTGGCCACGATGTCACTCACGCCGACTTCACGAGATGTCGAGGTGAGATTTTTCGATATGCAAATAACGGCTGGATGTCGCGAGCCCAGATTCTGCTATGATGATAGCCAGGGCGTCAAGGCGCCTCCCAGTCTTCTCCCGACTCGAAATGATGAAGGATGAGATTTGAGGTTGTCTTGATCGTTGTCTCGGACAGCGAGCACAACTGTCCACCAAGCCCCTAATAAAAGGAGCCCACCCCTGTCAAGCCCCTGTACCAAAATAGACAGGAGTAGCAAACACCTGCTCTCCCTCTGCTCTAAGTATTGGACCGGCGCAGTAGTCTGGGGCCAATTTTCGCGATTTAGTGTGGTCCCTAGTATCGAATCATTGGCATGCATGTCCTGGGCAAGATCGTGTCCATTCTAATTGCTTCAAGACACACGGCTTGGGCCGTCAATCTGGAGTGCTAGTCTGGACCAAACTGCAGCCGTTTGGTTGAATTCTCTTAGCGGACTTCAATTGGTCTCCTCTTTCCTCAGCCACTTGAAGCGCACCTCGTCAGTGTCATAAATAAAATTGGGATACAACTTCTAATCAAGTCTTAATTCTTAAAGCGTCCCGAGCTCACGACACCGACAAGTGAAGTGACTGCTTAGCTCTTCGAAGCACTGCTTACTCACGTCGGTTGCTCGAATGGAATCTTCATTCCATACTCTCATTGCGGAAACCGGCCGGATGCCTGCACGCATCTAACAGCCATTGTTCGTGCTTGGTGGATTGCAATTAAATCGCTATATGGACTACTCGGAAAGTTCCGTACCCACGACGATAATTGTCACGCCAGCACATTGCAAAGCCCTCGGCTCGCTGGCCTGGTTCTGGGTATTACCTTCAGCACAATCACCTGTCTTCATAGCTTTCTTCGTGAGAGGTCTATTGCCTCGTTTGCGAGGTAGATTGACTTTCACAGCGAGTGGGCGGTAGACAACTGTAGCATACAATTAGGGCGCGTTGTATGTTGGTACAGTACCTGCTTGTTCCTGATTGGGACCTCCGCAGTAATATATCCTTCCTTCCTTCCTTCCGAGTCCTTCCTTCCTCAGCCTCGATGCCGGTGTCCTTGACAACTGACTGTCGACCTGGCAAAGTATACGTGGCCTCTTCGTCTCGACTCCCACCTTTCCCAATGCCTCCCTCTGCGTCCCTCTGCGATATTACGCTTTCCACGACGTTCAACGCTGACCTTGAGAGGTCTCTTGTCTATTGACCGGGTTCTAACCTCTGGGCTCACTGCTATCAATTCTGTCTCCGGAGGCCTTTCTCTTCCGTATCGGGCCACTACAGATTCTGTCTGCTCCCTAGATGTCCAGCTCTCCATCTCTGCTTCTCTCCCCTTTGATTTAGTCCTGGGCCGTGACTGGTATCTCTTCTGCCGTGATTCAATCCCAGATGCTTGCTTTTATTTGTCACCCGGCCTCCTCGACTTTCGGTTGCCTCCACGTGAGTTCTCTTCATTCTCGCATAACCCTACCTAAATATTGCAGCTGGTACTCTTTCCCAATCTCTAACTTCGTCGGCTACTTCCTCTACAACACCTTTCAACTACAGCTGTCCAAGTATGTCGCTCCATGTGTCCTTATTTCCGTTCTCGTATTGATGTCCATTCAAGATATGGATGCTGGTTGCGAGGTTTCATCCTCCAAAGCCACTACCTCCTGTGCACCCCCTGCTACCTCATTTAACATCCTTCGGAATATATTCCTTGGTCATCATTCTACGCGTTCGCGCATCTCTGTATTCCATGTGGATTTACCCACAATTAAAAATGCTCTTGACCTACATGCTATACCCCACAATGAGATGAGTTTCATTGTATGTCGCCATGCCTTTCTCCATCATATTATGTCAGGTGCTTGTGGTGACTATGAAATTGATGCGTCAACAAGCCCTCGGCCCCAACGAGCAACCGGTCGCTCTATATCTCGAGATTTCCCATGCGCTGCAGAGATCTCTCAGACTGTTTTCAACATAATCCTTGGTGCAGACCACAAGCAAATGCCGACAGAGCACCTTTGGCATGTCGCCGCAGCTTTAAACACTTCCATTTCTGGGAAACGCAACTTGCGGTTCAAATTACGTGCCTCGATCCGTAAGATTTTGACTACTCTGTCTGATGCTTCTGACGTGGATTGTCTCCCCTCCGCATCTGTTGCTGATTTTTTCAATTCTTTTGAAAGCCATCGTCGTCCTGTACTGCTCTCGATCGCTGCCTTGCACCGAATAACTGTACAGCCTGGAACCAATATCGAAAAATTGCGCACCCAAATAATTGATCACATTGTATCCGCAAAATGTGCCGAGTCTGCCAATTTACATACTCTCAATTCGTCGGCGATGCCTGGTACTTCTTCGCTCCCCCATTGGGCCGATTTTTTCAAGGAGCGGCAAGTCAATCCCATCGATCCTGACCTTCAAGTTCATGTTTTGAGTGCTCTCAATGGAAGCAAATTGACAATTGTTCCCTTGCGCCGTCTCTTGTCCTCTCTCAATGTTCCATGCGAAAGCTCTGAATCTTTTAGGAGCTTGTGCAAAAAAGTTAAGATTATACATCAATATTCTAAGGAAAGGAAAGCGAGCTGAGCATGTGCAGCAAGGCATAGATGAAGCCCAAGCCCGTTTCAATGACGAACTCCGAAACATCCAAGCTTCTTGGCCACAAATTGTTCCTCAGGGTCTGAAAGATAAAATCATCAACCTCTTCCGAGAGCAGACCTCGTCTGAAGCTCTCGCTACATTCACATGTGCATCATGCGCCGAGGCCGCTCCCCTCCGTTCCCATTGCTCACTGTCCATATCTGAATTTGACGTCGATATTTTGAGGCGACCTAATCTTAAAATCAGCGAGGAGCACCTTCTTGATCGTTACAAATGGCTTCATCCTGACTGTACTCCTCCTTCGATGCCCTTTGATGAAGGACCTCTGCGCGACATTCTCCTGGATCCAGATGGTGTTTCGTTTCCGCTGAATGGTGAACCCCCTGTCCTATCTCTGTGTCCCCCTTGCCACTCGTCCTTGAAGACGAAAAAACTTCCTCCATTATCCTTGGCCAACAAGACTTTTCTCGGTACTGTGCCGGAGGAACTCAAGAATTTAACTGTCATTGACAAGGCAATGATTGCCCGATGTCGCTCTAAATGCTGGATTATCCAACTCAAGGAAGAGAACCAAGACCTTGTGCTTGCATCGACGCAGCGTTTCAAGCCCGCTCATCATGAGAGAAAGATACATCGCTACGCCCCCCCCCCAAAAAAAAAAAAAAAAAAAAGGTGAATTGCATCATCTCCTGGGCTCTGAGCGCCACTCATTGTTTATAGAGCGTAAAGTCGGGGATCTCTAACCCCGACTGCTTGCCTGACCACCGCGGTCCTTATTTCGCACATCAAGTGTCGAAGCTGATTCAACGCAACTACAAGGATGTCGACGGCGATCTCATCACTCCGCAAGAACTGTACGGCAAGTTGACTGAGGGAACATTGTTCTCTGCGCAGATCAGCCTGCACACGTACATTTGGGGTGGAAACCCAGGCTTCCTTCGCAACAAGGTATCTTTATCTCGTGATTATTCTATACTTACTGACCCTCCTTCCAGGTTTACCACATCTACGTTGAGAGGCTCAAAATCCTCGACAAAGGGTATGGCCAAGTGTGGAATCCCTCCTTTCCCGTCTTGCCTTCCCCTTTGGCGCCGAGTAACCCACAGAAGCGTGGCCGTGCCGAACGTGATGACAACGCAGATAGTGCGTTCGATGCTTTTAACTCTATCTCACCTACCAAAAGATCCCGGAAGTAATGGTATCTACCCCTATGGTTTGGTACTCTTCCTTACAAATTTGATCAAGCCTCCCCACTCATTACATATTCGCACTCCTTTCTTTTGCATACTGTCTAGAATAAATTCTGTTTTAATAATTTCATGGTAGCGGGCCATGCCGCTTGTCGGCCCTACCCGCTTTATTTAGGCATTCTTCACGCAGCTGTGGGAGTCAAATCAGGTTGGATCAACCTGTACGCACGGACCATTCAATTCTAGTTGCATTCATTCAATCTCTTGATCTTTGCTGCTCTGGTTAATGGAAGCTTGGACCAGTCTCTGAGTTGTGCATGTGAGATTAATGCCGCTGAAATGAGGAGATGGATTCTGATGGAGGTTTTAATCCTCGTAGAGGCTTAGACCAGGCGAAAAGCCTTTGCTTCTTGTTTTTAGTTTCGGGGGAAAAAAATCAATATGCCGCACTGTTCACCAAGAATTCAATGCTACAGTCTTCGAATTAAATGACACCCGTTACGGGTTCAGGCTCAAGTTGGCAATGTTCACTCCAGAAAATCATTCAGTTGGCACCGTAACTCCTTGGCTTCCATCTAATCCATCCAAACAGCACACTGGGATCCTACCGGGTAAGACCCAGCCTGTGGACTAACGGCAAGCCAACTCGTATTTATTGCGTGATCCAAAACAAGGGCAATGAGGAAATGTGGGTTCGAATCCCATCGCGAAGTCAGAAAACTTTCTCCCTCGAATCCAGGTACATTTTTGTAAAATGTGCTACCAAGGGCCAGGAAGCCTGCGGACCAGAATAAGACCAGGTCACCTTTGAATAGCGGTTTGAATCCTTCTGCCCGCATTTAGTGATGCGGAATTTTCCTGCAGTCTGAAATTCCAGACACTCCAGTATCCATGAAGACTGAATTCATACAAGAAACCTCTATGGGTCACGGTGATTGCCTTGTTCAACACTATCATTATTCGACAAACCAAATGCTTTGTAGCAAGGAGCTTGAGAAGGGTGTTCGACTCCCTTGCGGGCAATGGACTCGGACTTTTTCCTAAAATAGATAAAGAAAATCTCCGACAAGAGTTCAACCTAATATTGAACTCCATCTGTATCTCACACTGCAGCACGAATAAGACCGGGCTCAAATTCATGGTGAACATCTAATTTCAACCATACTGAACATACCAATCCTCCAAGCTTCTGCAGACTAACAGCAGGTCACCTCATCTGTATGTGCAAGGCTTCAGATGGTGTAATGAGGGAACATCGGTTCGAATCCCACCACCAGTGGCGTGTAAATTTCAATAGGATATCATTTTCCCCTCTTTCCCTCTTCAATCCCATTGTTTTGTGTTCATTCCTCTGGTAAACACTGCTGAGAGGCAGAAAGCCCATGGACCGGTCACTCATCTGGTATGCAGTGGTCATTCACAATAGTGAATGGCAAAATAGGGGGTTCAAATCCCTCAGCATTTGTTGGCAGAGGACCAGAAAATAGGCCAGCTGGTCTCTGTTTCCGAGTTGAGCCCCGGGCCGTCTTTCAAGGTTGTACTTGCACAGATTTCAGTCAACCATCTGACTGTCATATCTCAAAGTCCACAGAAAAAGTTCACTGGATCCAATGCCAAATCTAGATCTTCCGAATGGATGAAACCTGAAAGCTAGAAATGAAACCCTTGTGGATTGTAGTGCTCCTGGGTACACATGGGTTTTATAATCTGCTTTTCATGTATTTATTCCATCCTCAGTCTCAAAATGTATTGGTGCGAGTACTTGAACATTGGTGATCAACGAGGGAGGATGAATTCCCAGTAGCATCCGGAGTGAAGGACACAAATCAATCCCCAAAAAAAGCTCAACCTGAATTCCATCTCAATTATTTAGCTTCCTTTTTTTTTCGCAGCACCTCTAAGGAATATGAGTAAGCCTCTGTGAAATCATGGACCATAGTGATCACATAATTTCATTCGGTACTGCTGTATGTGAGCGTAATGAGGTTCGATTCCTCCCAGAACCACAGGGTGGTTTTGTTTTTCTCTTTTCTGTTCCATCTCATTCCTTTGACACCAGAAAGTAAGTCTCGATTGAAAGTTAACCTGAATTGCATCTCTCTCACACAATTACACTCTTTTTATCTGCCCCTCAACAGAAAAGAACAAGACCGAGCAACACCTGTGATCGTGGTGATCACATTGCCTCAATTGCAGGGATGAGTCTTCTGACGTTCACAAGAAAAAATAGATATAGGGGATTATTCTGCTCTTTTTTTTTTTGTTGCATTGAGAAAACACTTAGATCTAGCTTGACTCTACCTTCTGCATTTTTGCCTGACAATACGGAACCTTATCCTCTTGAGATGAAATTACACCCATGTCTCTTATTAAATAAATATGCACATTTATTTCAAACCAAGCCACAGGGACACATGTAGCAAATCAGTAACCATAAATAACAACATAGAAAATCACCAACAAAACATACAATTCCTGAACACCTCAGGCCACAATCAAACCAAGCTCTTTCTCATCATCAATATCTGCCTTATCTAGGTCTTCAATGTCAGACAGATCATCCTCCAGTTCCTCCACAGTCCCAGCCGGCACATTGAGCTCTGCCAGACAAGCCAAGTTGTTTCTGTGTTGCTCCAGCACGTCTTTGCTGATATTGGCAACCCTTTCATCAATACCCTGAACTTGTTTGGCCTGTGAGGAACGTTCAAAAAGGGGTCTTGCTCTCTCCCAAAACTCCACCGCTTTGAGCAAGTCACCATGCACCATAGAAATGTCTCCGAGTTGCAGCATGCATTCAGCTCTGCTGTGATGCACATCCATATGAGTAAATCCCTCTAGAGCAACTGTGAACAAACTGATGGCTGTACACTCATCACTCTGGGAGAGGAAGATATCTCCAAGGAATTGGAGAGCCTTGTAGATTCCGAGCTTCTCTTTTCTTTCAAGAGAATGTGCAAGAAAAACAACTGTCCAGCTGGACATCCCATCTAAATCACCCCAGTAACTGGTATTGCCAAGCTGCTCTAGACAATGAGTTTGAATTTGGGAGTATTCCAGAGACACTTTGAGGCACCTTTTAAAAATAGTATTGGCTGCCAATGAATTTCCCTCCCTTAGGTAGAGCTCTGCAAGAGTAACATCACACATTGTTGCTCCCTGAACATTGCCTACAGTGTCTATCATTTTTCTGGCTCTGTCACAATTCCTCTGCACATCATTCTTTGGAGCACCAATCAACACATCAATTTCAGCAACATTGAGTAAAGCAAAACCATAGCTTTGGGGATCCTGTATAGTAGTTCCTTCAAGAATTGCAGTATGGATACTGCGAGCCTCAACGTATTCTGATTTGAGCTGGTGGATTTCTGCCTGTTTGTTCATGATGTTATGGTCTAAGTTTCCACTGGACATGCCACAAAGACCTAAGAGGTCCCTTGCCTTGATACAGAGGACCATGGCCTTTGTGGATTTTCCCAATGTATAGCAGCAAGTAGCCTCAATACTGAGTGCCTGTGCTTCTATGTATAAATCTGCAGAGATCATGGCCAGTCGCTGGGCTGCATTTGCATGCACTTGAGCTTCAGAGTAATCACCAAGGTTCCATTCAACCCATGCAAGGTTTTGCAATCCTTGGGAATGTTTGGTGGTGTTCCCAGTTGAAAGTGCTAAAGATATTGCAGCTTCACAAAATTTTGTGGCAGAGGATATATCACCCCTTGCCCGATAATAGTATGAAAAGGTGTTATAGAATCTGCCTGTGTGAATTCATGTGAGTGCCAACAACCAGTATTAATCAGGGAGCATACATTTAAGATCTGGGTCATCAGACTCCTTGAAGTGTTCCAGGGCCTCGGAAGCCAATGTATCTAGATTGGAAATGGAATGAAGATTCCATGAGTTGACCCACTCAATAATGAAGTAGGCTTCCAGGCGATGGTCATGAGGGTTTGGGAGGACATTCCGAATCTGGTGAATCAAAGAAATAGATCCTTGCCCAATTTGTTGACTAAAATTATTCAGATGGCATGTGCAATAAATGATCTTCACTAGGTCTGGATGACCATGTTGTAAACCATTCTGAAGGGCATTCTGTATGTTTGAGTAGTTTGATAATACTCGAGCAACTGTGCTAGAACTTGACCGATTTCCTCGGTATTCCATGTAGAATTCGAGTAATTCCTGGAAATGTTTGAGAAGAGGTCGAATGAGGTGATCTCCCGGTGGCTGGATCTTCTGCATATACTCCCTGATAGGTATCAATGCTTTCAGCTGCCTGTGTTCATCGCTGTAGGCTAAGGTGGTACGAATCAATACTGCTTTGCAACCCAGGATATTATCAATTGGGAGCTTGCTCTGCACAAGCTCTACATTTGAAAGGCCATCGGGAAGCATTGACAGGAGACTCAGCAGATCCTTTGAATGGGAATTTAGTCTAGGACTTGACAAGGACAGTGAAATTGACATGTCCAAGTTGGATGTTCTATCATATCCATCTGAAATCAAGGATGTTTTCTCCTCCTCCCAGCGGGATAATACATGGGAGCAACCCTCAGAGTCAACCAAATGGGTGACAAGATTGATTGCAAGAGGCAGATTGTCTGTCAGGGAGAGGACCTTGTCAACCTCTTTTGGATCATGTGTGCTGTCTGCAATATCTATAAATGTTTGTCGTGCTGCATCTTGTTCCAAGGGCCTCAGAGCTGGCAAAAATGGATGAGTCCATGCTACTTTGGCAGGCCTTTCTGCTCCCCGCATGGTAATCTAATTATTATGAGTTCAAAGCACAGGTGAACATCCTTAGAGACCTACCACCAATGCAAGATGATTCACACCTGTGAGGAGTGACAGAAATTCCTCTATTTTGCCTTGGGACTCAACTGGCTCCCACAATGTCTCAAGGTTGTCCAGAATGAGGAGACTGCCTGGGCTGCTAGTGAAGTATTGGATGACTGATTGTGTAAGGTCTTTTCCAGGCTTCAGCCCAACATGGGCTCCTATGAGAGCAGCAAGTTCCACTTGGGTTGTTGCAGAATCACAAGCAACAAAGAACCGCTGCTGATTATATTTCTCTGTAATTTCTGTGTGATGGATGACAGCTCTTGCAAGACTGGTCTTTCCCATTCCACCTGCACCCAAAATTGCAATCCTGGGTGTTCCTTGACTGAAAAGTTGAAGAATGTCTGAAAGTTCTGAGTTTCGCCCATGGAATATCTTGGGCTCTGATGGCAACATGGAGATTGAGTTGGAGCTTGAATATATGTGAGATACAAAAGATATTGTTGGAAGACAAGCAGAAACTGACCTGTTATGAGAGCCCAAATAAAGCCCACTGATCTATGCAACATTCATTATTTGGTCTCTCAGCGGAGTAAAATTCCCATACAGAGGATGAACTGGTTGTGTCTGACAGAACTTCAATCATGTTCAGCACTTCTTTGTTTCGTTTTTCTGCATCTTCTTGCATCTGTGCAATGTCCATCATGTGATTGGCCATTGAGACCTACATATCAAATCCTTCAACAGTTGAATTGCCAAACAAATAGAGGACACACCTGAAAAATCTCAAGCCCTTGTTGCAATCCAGCCTTGCAATTTTTGAGCAGTGTGCTCATCTCGCCTTGACGGAAAAATGTCTTGACTTTACTGCTATTCTGTTGACCTTCAACAAATGTGTGGACTTTGTGGAGGGTCCTGATAACAGTAGTCAATACCAAGCAGAGTTTTTTTTCAAGCCAAGCAATATACTCTGAGAACTTTCCAATGTGAGTCAACACACTTGGTGGCAATTCCGCTCCAGTGTCGGAATTGATGTGAACTACCAGAATTGCATTCAGCAACTCATAAGTTTGCTCCAATAATTAGGTACAGTCATTCTTATTTTGTCTAACAGTCTGTTGTGTTGATTGAGATTCATGGTTGTAGCAGATTCAGTGCTAATTTACCTCCACATTTTTCAAGAGAGACTGAGTTGTATTGGAAATGGCCTCCAAGAAGGGACTCTTCAAACTACCAACAAGGACTTCCAGAGTATTTGCAGTAATAGTTAAACATTTTGTAATGTTGTTGAGTCGAATTTGAGTAACAGTAGGTTGTGGGGGCATTTTGTGGCAGATCACAGGGCTTGAGAGATGTCATTATTTATTCTGTGTGCCCTTGAGAATTTTCACTTCATTGGCTGCTGTTCATCTCCTGCACAGAAGATGTGATGCTCATATCTGGCATAGAACTTGACCACATCAAATGATTCATACGTACATGTTTTACTTCTTCCTAATTTGTGCCTATTCCCCCATCTACCCACCCAGTTCTGTTATCTCGGGAAGCCTCAAGACCTTTTTCCCTGCAGCTACTTTTTCAACATCACAGTTCAACCTTTCGGGGAACCTTTGCAGGCTGTCAGTTATGACATGCGAGTCTATTTTCAACAGGCCACATGCCTGTGAGTCAAGCAAGTAATGAAGAGAAGGATGGGAGTTGGCTAACTGTCGGCAAAGGGCCATCAGTGGAGTGGGACTCGAGCCTCGGCTAATTGCCATCAGTGCAACTTGCCTAATATTGGCACTTGATCAAGCTTGATCAGCACAGCATGATTTGAAACCCCGCTCAGTAAAAGTCCCACCCAGTCGGCTCAGTGGGGAGCATAGCATTGTGCAGTGGGCCCTGCAATGAGGATCAGGGGGGCTTACCCCCATGCACCTTTAAAAACTGGCTTAGAGTTACTCCGGCAGCAGATTTGGATTTGGATTTGATGCCCTTACGTGACGAGTGCCGAACGATTGATGGCCGTACTTCAACGTGATCTAGAACCACAAAATGCTTTCACATTCACTCATCTCTTGTCCAATGGTCTTCGGAGGTGGCGGAAATTCAACCGACAGGTATGTGAGTCTGAGATTTGGGAAAATCCTGAGAGAAACCCAGTGGATATTGACTGAAGTGCTGCTCCGAGGGCCGAAAACCACTAATGTGACTACAAAATAAATTATTGTCAAAATTTGTTTCACTAGTTTTCAGTGAAGATTTTCTCATGCGAACTGGAGGGAGTAATTCGAAATCTCTTTAAAGACTCCAACGCAAAAAACACCGGTCAAAATTGAGGCGGGACGGGACACACAGAGATTCCAATGTATTGAGCGGAGTTTGAATCACCGGGCTTACCTTGATGTACTTGTTCTGTGGTCTTTCTGCCCCGATTTTGCCCCCAAATTTTTGTGCATGAGGGCTCTACATTCCCTTCAAGTGTATCTCCTAGGTCCCATGAAAAATGGCTTGGTAAAAGCTGTAGTGCAGTAAAATTTAGTGTTCTGATGGGCTCGGCGCAAAATCTCACTCATTATCTATCATTTTCCCTCGAGATTATATTCGAAGAATGTAAATATTTCTGTTCAATTTCCCCCACTTCTGAGGATGACTAGTCCACAACTGAGGGAGCCAGAATACATTTTATGCCCTGTGCTGCTCATGCTATTTACTTTCGGTGAATCAAGTTCCCCATTCAAACCATCGCTTGATGACACTGACCGGTGTTTATGTAGTTACGGGGATCGTGGGGGCCGCAGCACAACCATTGAGTGTTAGCGATGTACGAATCTCTAGTAGCCTAGCCGTGGCAACAAATCTGTTCCTAACAGGTTTCACCGGGGGGGGGGCGGATATATTATACTCGCGTGGTCCACAGCCTGAACTACGAGTTTACCGAAAACAAACATGCACCGGCAAGTTGCATTTCTCATTTTTGGCATTTGTTGAAATCTTTTGCCCAGCTGGGAGGATAATATGGATCCGAAATGAACCATCGCATGTTGGTCTTGACACCACAGTCCGCAACCGTTACACCACGGCCATTGGAATCATGTATGGTCTTGTATTGTATTCTCTGGCCCCCTGACATGACTTCCAGACTCGAGTCCGGCGCAATCTATTGCCTTGTAGCAATATTCCTGGTTGTCACGGTCTCGCTAGATGATTCGGGAATCTACGACATCGGGTCCGGCATTGCGCGGCAGCTGATCGTCAGTCCGGGCATTTTTCGCTTGAGCGGTTTATCCAGCTTACCTACCCCCCAGAATATAATACCCACATTCAAACTGGTGTACGTCAGACTGAAAAATACAGATTACAGTCACTCCACAGCAGATACCCACCAAATTCCCCACACTTCCTCCCGCTCAACTGCAGTGCCGCCGAGCCAACCTTGTGAGGTACTGGATATTAAACCGCAGTCAGCTGAAGAAAAAGCCGGGGAATATGTATGAGATGACCCACACGAATGATGGTTTTGTGTTATTCTCAGGTATCGCGAGGACAATTTTGGTTAAACTTCCGGTTTATTGTAAAACCTTCAAGATCATAAAAAATACCTTGTCTACTCAGATAGAATACTCCCGAAGTGTTGCGTGAAGTGCATGTAAATGCGCTATCTGCGATTCAAATGATCGAACTGTGAGAGCTTGTGGGTAGTTGGATTCAATGGAGGCTCAATTTTGTGCTGATACATACAAGCATGCTCGTAGAATCGGTGTGAAGAGATGTAACCCAAGACCTCAAGAAACCAAAGAAAAAGCGAGTTCGACATGTTGCTAGGATATTATTATAGGCGGCAGGTGCACACCATGTGCGACCGGGTCCCTCTTTGGGAGTTGACTTGACGGGAACGAGAGTGAAGGCGGATTTAGTGTTGACATCGATGATTTATTAGAGCGGTTCAACTTTTCAAGGTTGGATGTTCAACTTTGAGCCCGGAGGCCAAAGTTTGCATAAGAATTTGCGGAGACCAAAAAAAAAAGGTGGAACAATCCGCCAAATCACCTGACCCCGAATCGAACGGGACCTCCTGTAGTCCAGTGACGATCGGACCATTCATGAAAGACAAGTACACACCATGTGCGACCGGGTGGTTGAGCACCTTGATTATGAGTTGACTTTATTGCGAAGAAATCGCTCGATCAAACTTGAAGGGTGGTCGGACTCAAAATTCGACACGGATCCGACTGTTTACAACGCATACAATCTTGTGAGGATGGTATTACCACGGCAGCATACAAAGAGGCCAAAAAAAAAAAGAGAAAGAAGTCAACATCACCCGACCCCGAATCGAACGCCAGTGAGGACCTCCTGCTGCGCACTCACAGCTCTTCCACCGAAGACGGGCAGGTGCACACCATGTGCGATCGGATGGTTGACTGCCTTTATTCGGGGGTCACTTTATATGGGGTCGAAGGCTGGTTGAAGTTGAGCTCGAAATTGGACGCGGCAGTCCGATTCTTTATAGCTGAAAGTTGGAGCTGGCTTCCACATATAATACTGGGACAATAATTTACCACAGCAGCATAGAAAAAAATGGACGAAAATGAGTCAAAAAAGAGCAATAACCCAGAAGACGACATCACCCGACCCCGAATCGAACGGGGACATCCTGCAGTCCACTGATACCTCTACTCTCTTTCAAGACAGGCAGTTGCACACCATGTGCGACCGGGTGGTTGAGTACCTTGATTTGAGCTTGATCTTATACAGTAGAGGAAAATTGGGGGGTTGAAGGATGGTTGAAGGCTGATTCAACACGGCAGTCATATGGTTATAGCTGGTGATCGGAGCTATGTAATTTTGGCATGGCTGTTTCAGCGTGCATGTAAAGATAATTTACCGCTGTAGAATAGCAGGGAAAAAATAGACCCAAAAGAGGCAAAATGTCCAAGTACTTGATAATACCCGACCCCGAATCGAACGGGGACCTCCCGAAGTCCACTGAAAGTTCATATATGATAGGCAGATGCACACCATGTGCGACCGGGTGATCGAGTACATTGATTGTGGGTTGACTTTATGTGAGAGAAATTGAAGGGTGGACTTGAATTGAATGCGGCCGTCCGACTATTATAGTTGAAGTTTGAACCGGCAATATTGCGGGGACAATTACCACGGCAGCATAGTAGACAAAAAAAGGATGAAAAGAGGCAAAAAGCGAGTTGAAAGACACGATCACCCGACCCCGAATCGAACGAGGACCCCTGCGGTCCACTCAAGCCTTACTACCTAAGACGGGCAGGTACACACTATGTGCAACCGGGTGGTTGAGTGCCTTGATTCTGGGTTGAATTTATCTGGAATTCTGGGTTGACTTTATACAGTAGAGGAAAATTGGGGGGTGAAAGGTCGGGTGAAGTTGAAATATTGAAATTCAACGCAGCTGTCCGATTGTTTATGGATGAGAACGGGAGCTTTGACGGGAAATATTGTAGAGATAACTCACCACGGCAGCATAGTAGCGAAAAATCGGTGAAAATGAGGCAAAAAGGGCAATAACGTCGAGGACGATGACATTACCCGACCCCGAATCGAACGGAGACCTCCGGCAGTCCATTTCCAGGTTCATCACAAAAGACAGACAGGTGCACGCCATGTGCGATCGAGTGGCTGAGTACCTTGATTATGTGTTGACTTTATAGAGTAGAGGAGAATTGCGGGATCGAGGATGGTTGTAATTGACATTCAACCGGGCTGATCAATATTTATGATACAATATTGTGGTGATAATTAGGACACGGAAGGACGAAAAAAAATGTTGGTGCAACAGACTCCATCACCCGACCCGAATTGAACGGGGACTTCCTGCAGTGAATGGTTTTTAAGCAGGTAGGCGCACGCCATGTGCGGCCAGGTGTGCGCGACCGGGTGGTTGAGTACCTTGGTGTAACGTTGAATGTATGCGATCATTCGGCCAGTTCATCTGAGAAAATCAGCAGAGGTTTAAATTTTGAATCCCATGGATCCTGGCTCAGAATACACCCACCTGATTACTGTATCCTGAGCCTCGCAGTGGTCTGAAAAATTAGAGAAGACGATCGTAGGGTAGGACATCTAAGAAAACACTGCAAAAAAGTCAGCGGAGACAGCTAATTCATCACCCCACCCGAATCGAACCGGGACCTCCTGCCATGTAGTATACCTTGTGTAATTCCTTGGCAGGTGCAGTTGCGACCTTGACCGGGAGACATTGTATTGTTATTACGTTAGACTTAGGCTGGGATTTTACTGTAAGCTCAAGAGATGTATGATTTTGGTACGGGATAGTTAAGGATGTCGTTGACGGAAATCGATTGACTTCGACCTAGGAGGAGCTCCATCTGCGATTTGAGAAGAAATGACTTCAGCCGAAGGCCGTGAGAACATCATCGATTCAATGATTCCATCAATATCAACATGCGCTTTGACCACCACCACCATTTCCCTGGATTGAATCTCCACAAATCTCGCGCGTCCAACCGCAGCTCGGCGCACGATCCAGACGCATGCGATTCTCATGGTACAAGAACCGATCTAAAGGACAGTGACAGTTGCGACGTCGTCAGTCTGCAATATTTAATCCACGCTGGGCCACCAAGAGCCCTTGGTGCCGGTGCATGGACACGGAGGCACCGGAGCTGCTCATGGTGAAGCTTTGAAGGATTAGGTTGGTGTCTTTTTCCTTCCTTCCGTCTTTCTCTCTCTCCCTTTTCGGAGGAACGAGGGTTAGAGTCGGTAATTGTGCACCGTGGCCTCCCTCTTTTCTTGGGCGGGGTGATTCAAGTCGCTCCGAGATGGGTGTCGTTTTATGGGCCTTCCCTTTATATTCCAGCTCTACTATCTTCTCATCCCTGTTCCTCTCTGATCACCCTCGCTTACGCTCGCTCGCTTCCAGGTCTCCCTCTGCTGTTCCCGCTCAAAAACACCGTTTTCGTACACGCTTTCACAGTGTGTGTCCTTATTTTCTGCTCCTTCGAGCTGTTTGCTACGGCGAGAGGTGGACGGTGGGAGGAGAGGCCGCATGTGTGCACTGTACCCGAGTTGGTGCGCGTGTGCTCGAGCTTGCCACGCACCAATCTTTGGACGCGGAGGCTGGACCGCGGTCGGGCCCTGCTGCTCTTGCGTGGTTGGTCCTCATCTTGCCTCTGCCGCCTTTCTCGCTCTTGCTCGTGCTCTGCACTGCAGGCAAAGTGGAGCTTTTCTTCGCCGCTGGAGCCGCTGCGTCAAGGTCTTTTTCGTTTTCTCTTCCGAGGTCGAGTCAGGGCAACACCCCCGCTCCATCCGTCTAAGCTGTTCACGGACACCGTGACGCTCGGCGTTGACGATGAACGCGCGCGCGGCGTTTTGGGATATGGGCTGACGTCAGACGGAGGGGTTTACTGTCTGTCGCCGTGTCCTCTGTCTGGGACTACCTTGGGGGCGCAATGCGGAATTCCTTCGACTACTCGAGAAAGAGGAGCGCGGGCCTGCAGGCGCAGAAGGCGGAAAGAAGAGGAGCTGCTCTTTGCTCTCTGACCGGGATGACGGGGGTGGAGATCGCCGAAAGCTGCCAGTGGGCGCTGTCGTCGACGCCGTGCGGGCGGCGAGTCGCGTCCCTCTCTACCGTTGCTCCTCGCCGTCTAATTTACCCCTATTTTCTTTTCTGTTATTCCCCTTATACCGACCCTGTCTGACCCACTTGCACAGGTCAGCCCGAACGCGAACGGCGTACATACGCGTAGGGCCTCGAGCTTTCGGTCACGACGCGGTGATACCTGGTTCTTTCGGCGACCTTGGCCTAAGCCTTGGAGCTGCGCATGCGTACCGCGTACTGAGTGACGTCCACCCCGGGCCAGTCCGAGCACTTGGCCACCAGTGCTTCTTCGGTCTTCGTGCTTCTTTCTCATGCAAACCCTCGCGCAGATGCCGTGCAGCTCTTGATCTTGCTTTCGATTCGCGGTGATACATCACGATAGCACGTCCACTTTCCCGGGCGGGCGCAGGCACGAGCACGAGCACCGGCGGACGTCACGGTGATGTCGTCTGCGTGTGCGGGGATGCGTGTGCGGGATGTGTACAGCTGCAGGCGTCTGTAACTCAGGCTGGCGTATCGCGGAGCGCGTGTGCGGATCGTGGCCCGTGCCTCCACGACGGCATTGTGGATATGGGGTTGGGATGGCGATGGCGTCGTACCTGTGCATTGCGTGTGGAGCGGCGTGGAGGCTCGCGCGCGGTGACAGGTCGGCGCGTGCGTCGGGGATCCACGCAGAACTGGAGCGCCTGCGTCGACGCGAGGCGTTCCACTTCTGCGGACGCGAGGCTTGCGGACATTATGTCTCGGGGGCGCGGCTCGACCAGCAGCGGCGGGGCGTGCGTGTGTGTGAGGGCGCCATTGGTGCATGTTGGTGCATGTTCTCATGCGCGCGAGCACGGCGGGCGTCACGGTAGCACTTGCGGGGATGTGCAGGGATGTGTGCAGGCGTATCGAGCTGCACGCGGAGCGCGGATTGGTCGCTGAAGAGCGCGCGTGCGTGCTTCCGGTTTTTGGGTATGATGTTCCAAGCGCGGGCGGCGGGGCGTGCGTGCGTGTGGGCCAATGAATGTATACATGTATCGCTCCCGGTGCCGGTGCCTCGGGCTGGGATGGCGGCGTACCTGTGTATTACGCATTGCGTGTGGAGCGGGGAGGCTCGCGCGCCGGGGATCCACTTATGCGTCGACGCGAGGCTTGAGGCTTGCGCACATGATGGCCCATGGGCTGAGGGGGAGGCTGGATCAGCAGCGGCGGGGCGTGCGTGCGTGTGAGGACGTCGATGCCATTGCGCTCCCGCCGCCTCGGGCTGGGATGGCGGCGTACATTGCGCGCGACTTGGAAGTTGGGGGACCGGCGGGCGGGCGGGTGCCAGGGAGACGCCATGGCCATGGGATGCGTGTCGCGGATGTACCGGCGCCGTGGGGAGGATCCGCTCAGCGTATGCGGAGTGCTTCGGGAGTATGGTGGGTCCGCTGAAGATGACAACGTGCAGCTCGCGTCAGGACAGACGCGAGCGAGTGGCGTCGAGTCGAGTGTCGCCATTTATGCGACGGCGGTCGTTATGCTCGTGGGGAGCACCAGTGTGTATATTGTGGGTGTGTCGGTGTCGAAGCCGGTGTCGGTACAGGACACGGCCATGGTGTTTCTCGCGCGGAAAGTCTAGTTGTTGTCGCGGAGGAGGGCCCATCGCATTGCAATACGTTGGGCGAGCAGTGAGCACGGTGGGGCGACCTGTTGTGAGCTGCGGTCGCATTCTCAGCACGCACACTGGCGGGCGGGGTTGTGTCTGCGATGGTGTCTGTCGCCGCTGGAGCTGTGGTGTCTGTTCGAGTCGCCGATGGAACACGGATTGCTCATGTAGGCGCGTTCGTCTTGAGTCGGTCGCAAAGACAGCTTGGGGTCAATTCCGGACGAGGATGTGCTGTGGTCCCTTTCTCCTACGAATGTGTGCACTTGCGGAATTCCTCCACCTTGCGTGGGGTTATTGTATAGGTCCGCCGACAGAAATTATATTATCCCTGCTTCTGCTGCGCTCTTCGCATTAGTACGTAAGTAGTGTCCTGTTAGTCAAAACATAGATTACTGATCGAAATTTCAGTGTACCTAGCCTTCATAGCACAATGAAAGCGAAAACTTCATATTCTCGATTATCTGAGTTCCGAGCAGACACAAAGAGGCGTCTCAATATTTTGGGGACAGGTTTAAGTAATTGCATCACGGTACAAGTAAAATCCCATGAACACATAAAAATTATTCCTCTCTTTTAACCCGCTTCCGACCGCTTCGACGCGTGTTTACGCTGCTGGATTCGCGCAGAGTCGCCGCCGAGCTGGCACGGGTCACCGAGCGCAATCTAGGACGGGCCTCCTCGTCATCACTTTCCTCCTTCACGATCCGGGACGCGCGCCGCCGCTTTTTGCTTGCGCTTGGGCCGGCTGCCGTGTCGTCGTCGTCGTCGTCAGCGTCAGGAGGATCACTCGCACCCGCACCATTCTCTCCCGCGCGTCGGTGAGCAGGCGGGCGAAGTTGGACCCGGAAAACCCGCCGACACCGGGACGCGATTTGACGGCCCCTCCTTTAGCGAGTCGGGAGAACTCGTCTTTCACACACAGAGGGGGCGGCTGCTGCGGCGGCGGCGGCGCAGCGGCTACCTGAGCTGGGAAGTGAATCTGGAAGAACATCCAGCTAGGATCTAACGCGGGGCTGCTGCAATGGTTGAAGCCGCAATCTTTGAGGAGCGTGAGGAGGTTTTCACGGATCGCGGGGTGATACGCGTTCAGAACGGTGGGCAGTGGCACGGGCTGCAAAAAAATGGCCTGTGCGGGGTCCAGTGCCCACGCCGGCTGCGACATCGGGGCGTCGCGCGCGCGTTCGAGTTTGTAATACCTGGGGTTTGTATAAGAAGGAAGGAATATGAAGATGAGGATCCTAGTACTCACTCCTGTTCGAGGTCGCGCATGAGCTTGTACCGAGCTGCTTTTAACCACTCAATCGCTTGCGGTTCGAGAGCCTTGAAGTCGGGGGTATCATCTCGAATGGCTGCAATTGTGTCATTAAAAAGTTTGGCGACGTTTTTGAGGTCGAAAGGCTTCGCTCGAGGAGGCATGTTGGAAGAAAGGGGCAAATCTGCTTGGTCGTGCTTGGTTTGAGTCGGTTAATCGGCACTTGACCAGAACCATCACGAAGCGGATTCTCAATGAATGTAAGTTCATTTTTCAAGTCGACTTCGCCTAGACTCGGACTCTCACGTATGTACAATCATTTTTTTCTCCAGTGGCGCCAATCCCACCTCTGTACAATTTTGAAATTTCTGATGGGCAGCCTGAGGAGCTCTCTCGTACCGATCTCGCGCTGGAAACCTGGAACTAGTTTCTGGCACTCCGGATTCCCAGCTAACCCAAACCACGTCTTTCCTTCGCTCTCTTGCAGCCGAGCTAGAGATTTGAACTCCGACCTTCCTAACAATTACTTTAAATTCGCGACATAGACTGGCTCCATTTCTCACTCTATGCGATCTGAGCTCGGACGACATGCATGCTCCTTTCGCACGCCTTGACCCTTCTCGTCGACGTTGAATCAGAATTGGCAGGTGAAACCTGGAGGATATCTACTAGGTGACCCAATTTTTAGCAAACTCCATCGATCTGCTTCGATACATCTATCAACGGGAGTAGAACTTGGTGATCATCTTACGGCCCGGTTTCAATGGACTAATGATAAGGAGACATCCATCCTCACGAAAATCATCTACAGACTTATATGTAGTAACTGGAATTTTGGGACGAAGTCCGGGCACCGACATGCGAGAATATGGCCTCCGTGTTGACCAGAGACGGGCTCACTGATTCCACGGTGCACTGCCTTGCCCGGATCCCATTTTTATTTTTATCTTCCCAGAAGTTATAAACGGGATTCCTGGGATCCGCAGCCAGTTGCGATGCATCACATCTTTGTATATATTACTTCTGAAGCACTGGCAGCTGTCTGCAGCTGGTGTCACCCCCTCTCTCCTTGCCCAAGAACTACGATGCAATACGCTGTAGACTCTCAGCAATTCGACAGTGACTGGGATTCCATGATCCAACTTTTGTTGGAAATGGGGGTGAGGAACGCAAATCTGGAGGTTGTCGATTCTGAAAAGCGGCCAGGTTTTTCTCCTGCTCTACGGTGGGTTGAGTCCAGCCTCGTCCTTGGCTTGTAACTGATCAGGATCATAGGCATCTACATCTCCCTCTTTTTGCTCACCATCCACCTCCTCTTCCGGCGCCGAAAATCCTTTGGAATGAAATTTCTGATAGTCGCAAGTTGCATTATGGCTGTTTTGGGAACGGCGCAAATGGCAATCACTATTGCCCAGACCGTGATAGCAGCTCACTTCGTCCAACAAGCTGTGCACTCGCAAGTCTTGAATGAGCACGAATCTGTCCAGCTCAGCAGTGTTAGAGATCATAGGGAAGGTCATTGTGTTCATAAACATGTGGGTACACCACATATCCGTTTGGAATTGGGACTTAGCATGATTATCAGTTTCGTAACAGATTCCCTTTTCGTTGAGTTTGGTCCAATCTGTTGTCTACCTAGGCTGATGTAGACTTCAGTGCTATCGCTGCTACGTGATACGGGGATTCTGGAAGAAGATAGTTATCGTGCCTGCGCTGCTCATGTTATCTACCTTCGGTGAGTTGCTTTCCCAATTTTAAGCCACTGCTGGATGGCACTGGCCGGTTCTTACGTAGTTATGGGGATCGTGGGGACCACAACATTGAACGGCGCTGTTGAGGATGTGACACAAATCACATTTGGCCTGGCTGCTGCAACAAATCTAGTTCTCACGGCTCTCACTGGCAAGTCAATATACTCGATCGTCGATTCGCCAACATTCAATGCTGAAAGGCTGGTTCAGCTGGTCGGATATTGTGGATCCGGCGTGCAGCATTGCATGTTGGTCTTGCCCGCACACTCTGCAGTCGTTACAACACAGCCATTGGAATCATGTATGATTTCATACTGTACTGTCTATTCCCTGACGTGTTTTCCAGATTCGAGTCTGGCGCAATATATTGTATTACGGCAATATTCCTGGTTATTGCTGTCTCACTATATGATCTGAAAATCTACTACATCGGACTCGGCATTGGGGAGCAGCTGATCGTCAGTCCAATTAGTTCTCGTTTGAGCGGTTCATCTAACCTACCTATCCTCCAGAACATAATACCTATGTTCACACTGGTGTACGTTGGACTGAAAAATACAGATTACAGTCACTCCACAACACTGTAACGGTGCGCTACGCGCTGTACTCTTTTTCCTTCTCCACATTCCTTTCCCTCATCATACTTACTTTCTTTCTTTCTTTTATTTCCTTTCTCGTCCCGTTAACTCCTGAACCGGCACTCGATATACCCGGGATTCATTTAGCTCTTTGTTTCACAAAGACTGCTATACATCACTATATAATCCTCCAATGTAGTAGACTAGCTCTTTGGTCAATTTACTCTTACGCCACTTACCTCTGCTGGTCCCGACCAACCCAGCTGCCGCGAACTTCTTACTTGTGTGCCAAAACCCGTCGTCGCCTATCTAACATCAGAGTTATTTAGTCGGCCTCATCTTTCGTCACAAGCACATACCCGCCAAATTTCATCTAACGTACACACAGCCTTCCGTTCGGGCGCAGTGCTGCCATGCCAGGTACTCCTGAATGAACCCCAGTCAACTGAAGTGAAGGCCGGGGAATGTGTATGAGATGACTTGTATCGATGATTCCGCAAACAGGTGTATTACCAAATGTTTGCCGTCCATTATATTATCTCAATTACTGTATTATTATGACCAAGTATTCAGCCCTTGTGACCTGTGACCCCAAGTCTTCAATTTGAAGTATTCAAATTGGCCATTTGGGACGGAAAAGCTCAAAAACCTCGATCCAAAATGCTAGTGACCTGTGAGCTTTGAAAAAAGTCTTCAATTCAGTCTATAGTTGTACTGGTTCTGGTGGGATGACAAGTCCAGGCCTTGTCGGATTCTGTGGAGAAGGCGACGCAGATCAGGTGGTGCAAAACAAGCGCGTCGGAGTTCGAAATTACGGGGATGTATGTCAACCAAAATTCACAATTCGAACGGTGTGAACGATAATTTGCGACTTAATGCTGAGGCTGATTTGATTTGGGATTGTCTTGTCTTGGGATCATCTCGACGACGGCCGGGTGAGTGCGGTGATCCGACCACAAAGTTGATCAATTTGTACCATTGATAAATCCAGTTTATGATGGACCATGTGCGACCAGGGGCTGAGTACCTTGATCATGGGTTGACTTGATTGCGAGAATCGCGGAATCAAAGGCTGGTTGGAGTTGAGCTCGAAGTTGAAATTTAACGTAGCTCACCAATATTTATAGCTGAACATCGGGGCTTGGCCCAGCAATTATTATATTGTGAGGATAATCTACCACTACATAACAGAGAGAGAGAGAAATGGACGAAAATGACGAAAATGACGCAAAAAGCCGTCGCATTAAACATCACCCGAATCGAACGGGGAGCTCCTGCAGTCCAATGATATCCGTACTCCCGTCTAAGACAGGCAGGTGCACACCATGTGCGACCGGGTGGTTTAGTACCTTGATTCTGGGCTTACTTTATACAGCAGAGGAAAATTAAGGGGTGGATGGCTGGTCAAACTCAAAATTCAACCTGGCTGTTCGACTGTTTTCTGGCTGAACATCGGTGCTATTTAACCTTGGCATGGATTTTTCGGCATGCAATGTTGTGGAGATAATCTCATCAATATGTCATAGTAAGGAACGGAGGTGGAAAAAAGACAAACATGAGGTACTTAAAAAAGAGGAATTCTCAGCCACAAACTGCATCACCCGACCCAGAATCGAACGGGGAGCTCCTGCAGTCCATTTCCGATTTTTCAGTGCAAGACAGGCAGGTGCACACCATGTGCGACTGGGTGGTTGAGCGCCTTCATTCTGGGTTGACTTTATATAGGAAATATTGTGGGATCGAAAGCTGTTTGAACTCGAAATTCAACACGGCCATCCGAATTTATATAGCTGGGAGCTTGACCCGCCATATTGTGGAGATTGACCACGGCGGCATAGAAAAGAAAGGGACGAAAATGAGGCAAAAAGAGTAACCACTCACATCATGACCCGACCCCGAATCGAACGGGGAACGTCCTGCAATCAATTCGCCAATTATTTTACAGTGGCGGCCAAAAATAATGCACGCAGTCGTTTAGGCCCATTTCTGGGTCGAATGACTTCAAATAAAATCCTACCACCAACATTGCATGATTTAATGATGATTCATATCCTTTGAGCCATACCTCACCGGCTTCCTTGGCTCAAAATAAAATAAATGAGGACTTTCCGGAAAATTGTTTCACACAATATCGAAAAATGGTGATACTAGCATGAAAGTACTTGCAAAATAGACCATGTTCATATTTTATCCTGGGTACATTGCTTGTGATTTGGTTGCGGAATGAGGCTCTCAAGTTGGCATGTTTGAGCTAAAACCAGCCAAAATAACCCAAAAATGCGAAAAGTGGCGACCTTGTGATGCACGTTGTGAGCTCAATTCATAGCCAATGTACCCAGGATAAAATATGAACATGGTCTATTTCGCAAGTACTTTCATGCTAGTATCACCATTTTTCGATATCGTTTGAATCAAAAAAGTCAATTTTCCGGAAAGTCCTCATTTATTTTATTTTGAGCCAAAGAAGCAGGTGAGGTATAGATAAAAGGATATGAATCATCATGAAATCATGCAATGTTGGTGGTAGGATTTTATTTGAAGTCATTCGACCCAGAAATGGGCCTAAACGACTGTGTGCATTATTTTTGGCCGCCACCTGTAAGACAGGCATGTGCACGCCATGTGCGACCGGGTGGTTGGTGTGGCCTTGATTTATACGCGATGGGCCAGTTTTTTCTGGCCATGGGAAAGTCAGCAGAGGTTTAAATTTTATATCTCGTGCATGAATCGTGGCTCAGTGGCCAATTAGCTGATGATTCTAAAGTAAAGCACCTGATCCTCGCAGCAGTCTGGAAAAATCAGAAAAGACCAGCCTAGTGTAGGACACGTAAGAAAACGCGAAAAAATAATAATCAGCGGAGACAGCGAATTCTGATTCATCGCACGACCTGCAATCGAACCGGGACCTGCTGCCATGTGGCTATACGACCAGTGATTGAGGCAGGTGCACACTCCATCAGGCGATTGCGCACCTTGGCCTGGGGTTGAATTTATGCGAGCGACTTGGACCCAGAGGAGCACTACATACTTATCCGCCGGCCCTCGAACCTGCTTCAAAGGCTGGAACTTCGGCCATCAATGTATGGAAGTGAGAACGGTATGAATGATTCCATCAAACTCAACATGGACGAGGCTTTGACCGGTACCGTACATTGACCACCAGCATGCTCCTGGAATGAATCTCTACGCGCCTTGCGCGTCCAACAGCAGCTCTGCGCACGATCTAGACGCAACTCTCACACCAGTGGTACAGGACCTGATCGGGATTAGTGGCAGTTGCAACGTCGTCAGTTCTGCAAGGTTACTGACAATACTTGGCTCTTGGACCCAGGACCTGCCCTTGGTGAAGGATTAGGTAGGCCCCTTCCTTTTTCCTTCTTTCTTTCTTTTAAATTGTCTCTTCCTTTTTGGAGGAACGGGGGTTATTGATAATCGCGCACGGTGGCCTCCCTTTTTTTTGGGTCGAGTTTTACCAGTTAGGGGGTGGGATGAACCTACTGTATGTTATTTGCTCTGTTCTATGGGGAAGTTGTCCATCCCTTCCCTTCTCGGCCTGGTGTTTATTCCAGCTCTATTATCCCCCCCCCTCCTTCTTTTACCCATCTAACAGGCAACTCTCTAGTCACCCCACTGACGCTCGCTTGCCTACAGGTCTCCATCTGCTGCTCCCACTCGAAGCCACTGTTCTCATACACACTTTTGCTGCGCACCTACACGTGAAGAAGGTGTGTGTGTGTGTGTGTTTGCTTCCGGCTCCTTGGACTCGGTTGTTACGGCGAGAGCTGGACGGTGTGGAGAAGAGGCTGCATTTCACAAGCCCGAGTTGGTGCGCGTGTGCTTGAGCTTGCCACGCCCCAGTCTTTGGACGCGAAGGCTGGACTCCTTTCGTGCGCGAGCGCTTGGTCTTCCTTTTGCCTCAGACACCTTTCTTGCTCTTGCTCTTGCAGGCTTTTCTTCACCCCTGGCGCCGCTGCGTCGAGCTCTTTTCCTTCTCTTTCGAGGTCGAGTCAGGGTACCACCCCTCCTTCACGTAGTGTTGCCGCGGTCCGGTTCGGTCCAGTTCAGCACCCAGATTTTCTGAACCTCGAACTGGACCTCGGGTTCGGTTCAGGGAATTTGCTGAACTTTGGACTGGACCCAGGTTCTGGTCCAGTTCAGGTTCGGACCCAGTTCGAACCTATTTTTTTTCTTCCCACGCACCAGATGCACTCAAAATTCTTTCTAGGTCCTCCCCAGCTTCGTTATCATTCCTGTATTGCCCAGAAGGACTCAACTGAACTCGCTGACAATGCTGAATTCCACAATTTGTTGAATTGTTTCCGTCTGATGGCAGTTTGATGCCATCACAAGTCTCGAAATAATTATTTCGAGCACCTTTTCAGGCTCTTTTGAGGACTAAAAATCGGACTGAAGTGGGCCTGAAGTGAGTCCATACCTCTGTGGACACAATTTGTTCACACCGATGCTCTTTTGTTCAATTTGGGGGGGTGGAAATCTGTTCAGGTTCGGCAGGTTCGAACCGGCTCAGGAAATTTTCAAAATTTCAGAACCTCGAACTGGACCTTCGGTTCGGTCCAGTGAACCTCACAGCCACTGAACCGGACTTTAGGTCCGGTCCAGGTTCGGTTCAGGTTCAACAGCGGTTCAGAACCTGACCGCGGTAACACTACCTTCACGGACACCGATCCAACTTTTGTTGGAAATGGGGGTGAGTCCCATAAATCTGAAAGTTGTCGAGTCTGATAAGCGGCTAGGTTTCTCTCCTGTGGGTCGTGTCCAGCTTCGTCCTTGTCTCGTAATTGACCGGGCCATAGGCATCTACAGTACGTCTCCCTCTTCTTGCTCACCATCCACCTCCTCTTCTGTCGCCGAAAATCCCCCGGAATAAACTTCTCATAGTCATATGGCGAACGGCGCAGATGGCAGTCATTATTGCCCAGAGCGTTGTAGCAACTCGCCTCGTCCAACGAATTGTTCGCGCGCGCAAGTCTTGAATGAGCACGAGAGCCTTCGCTCTGAGCCTACCCAATTCGGTCCTCTCTTCTCACGTTTATTCTGAGACAACGACGGGAATCAGTGTTTAGCTCTGGTTACATGCCATCCATTCCGAGCAAACACGAGGCAGCTTTCGCGCGCTCATTCGGATGATATACACCTATCAGCGTTTTTTGAAGCCTCTCTAGATTTTCTAGTGCGTGCTCATTGTTCATCAGCTTAAGGATATTTAATTTGGCAATCTGATGCACAGAAGCTGTTGGTGGCGTACTACTCTTCCACTTGGCGCCATATCTGTTTTCTTTCTCGGTCAACATGGCGCATGACCGGGTATCTCCGGGCTCAAAGTCGGGCGCTTGGGCGGAATTGCCGTTTTAATGCCTCGATCGATGGCTCTCACAGCCACCTCATGCCTTTTCCCGCCCACATGTCGACTCACTCAACGGACTGGAGTGCCCCTCCGCGATATGAGACCAGAGATGGTTCGCGATCGTGCAGAAGCAACAGCGATACTGTTCCAAGCTCTCCACACCGAGCCTCTGAGCCGCGCTATGGTATGTCCATGAGTCACTATCGTGCGTTCTTCATTGACACCGTCGAAGTCTATTACCGTGTTTATACCTTGGATGGGATGCTTCGCTGCAAAAAGAAACATGGACCAAGTTCTTTCATCGGCCGCATCAAGGCCACCTCGGTCCCTCCACCTCACACCGTCGCTTCACTCAAGCGGGCACTAGTACAAGCCGAGGCACTTCCGGATTCCACCGGGGACCTCACAGACTTATTTGAGACAAGGGACGCCCTGGCGGCGATGGTCAAGAGCGCACGCGTGGATATTTCGAACGGCGACCTCGGGGCGACGCCCCAGACAGCCGTGGCGCTTGTCTTCCTTACCATCCCAGAAGAACCACTTCCGGCAGCAGCGGACGATGAACGGGACGATTGTACTGACGACGAGCTATCTCCGCGTGAGTCGATTGTTGTATTATTTAGAGCGCCACACTGACCACGGCACCGTCAGTTTACTATCGACTGTACAATCAGGGCGGAGAAGCACAATGCATGCACGCCTTCGACGCGAGTGAGCCTGCGCTTGGGCACGTAAGAAGAGAATCAATTGCCCCGCCTCGCAATGTACTCGCCGTCAACCGGCGCATCGCGAGGGCAGAGAGGAAACCGATCTATCAAATGGCGGATCTGTTCACAAATATGACGGCCGATAATGCTCAGCCCTCTGATGCCTTGGTGGACGCCACCTGCGGCTCCAGCAAGGAGAGCCCAGTTCTAATTGTGGCGCCGGAGCGCCGGCCGGGAGCCCAATCTGCAGTGACCATAGCTCTTCCCCAAGGAATATGTAGGTCATCCACAACTCGGAATATTCTCATTTATGTATTAATGACTGGTAGATAATATCACAAACACCAGACGGCCGGCGATGGTTATGGAACTTGCCGGCGGTGACTTGATTTCTCTCATTGTTGAGCAGCCTGTTGAATTTGCAACGTGCGTCTAGGTAAAAGCGCGAACGGTAACGAGTGTCCAAACGTGGCTCTTCTGTTGCCTCGCTGAGACTGGGAATAGGCACAGCGGTCCAAGCCTGGACAAACGTTCCCGACAACGACGGGAGCTTTCTGAACCAGCTCTGGCTGGTTCAACCTACAGACAACGGATACTACAGTTTTCGGAACCCGAGGAGCGGCACGTACATGGACTTGTGGGGGGTGGGTTATCTATCTGGAATCTAGCTCAACGACCTAGCTTCATGATATTCAGGTAACCCGGCCAATTCGACCAACATAGTAGGCCATGAGGGTCCTGGTGGCCCCAATCACAATCAACAGTGGGAGTTGATCCAAGCGGGTGAATTTTACAGGTTGAGATTTGCCCAATTTTTTTTTCACGCCCTGCCATTGACCGTCTTGTAGGATTCGCAACCGGGCCTCCAGGAGTATTAATTCCCATATTTATTCAAAAGTCACAAACGACATTGACCACTTTACACCTAGCCTATGTCAATCTCTCAAGCGGGTATGTGGTCCAACGCGAGTCCATTCATTTCGGTAACACTAACCCTAGTGGGTCCAATGGCACCCGAATCTTCGGCTACCAGGATACGGCGGGGACATCCAGAGAACAAGATGAATTGTGGAAGTTCACACTACGCAGTGTGACGCTCTCCGGCATTATGAGTGCCCCCGAACGGAATCAGCATCGACTTGATGATATGCATGTCATCTCGAAGGACCATATGTAGGTCTCCCAACCCAAGTTCGTTTGCGTTGCTCACCTCTGCCATAGTTTCCTTATCCAGCCCACCAACCTTTTCTCAAACATCTGGCGCTCCAGTTCTCTGGTATCGCAGATCCACAACTCTGTCTTCTCCAATGCGGGAGATATGGCACTGAGTGCGTGGGTTCTTTGATGGCTACAACTCCGGTGACTGAACGAGTGATACTCAGCCTTCAAGACGGCAGTCACTATGTGGGCTGCACAGAATATCAGAGTCGATGTGAGTGTTATTTTCGGTTCACTTTGGGTGTTCTGAAAACTTGGGTCTGTCGAGGATATTTCCCTGCCTTTTGGGTTCGTTTGTGGCCAAAGCAGCGCAGAAGCGGTTAATTGGACCCTGCACGAAAATCAGTCGAGCCTCGTATTCCTCAGGTGCGCCGCTTTATCTACGTGCATTGTTCCTGACGCCGAGCATTGGCCAACAGTCCCATGACTGGATACGTCGTTGTACGTCAGTCTCACTCTGTGCTTCCGGACACTGACAAGGGCACAGGGATATTCCGACGAAGATTCTTCTTGGGGATTCTTCTGATATCATGACATCTAAGTGGACTCAGGGTCCAAACGGTTTGCCGTTCGGATTTCACATCAACCGCTAGTTCAACCTGGCGATAATATGCTTGTTCTCCCCATATGAAATTCCAGTTACCATCTTATGTAGCGGCCTATCTGTTTTATTATTCGCCACACCGTATTTCTGTAAGAATCACTACAGGGTCCGAGAGGCAAAAAAGTACCCGAATGCTTGGGATTCGGAATTTCCGGCCGCCTCCGTGGTCGGATGCGAGGAATTGCTTTCGATTATTGAAACCATGGGGATATTTGGTTGGATCAAATGCGTCGAGCCTCGCAGGCACAGAAAGAGAACGGCAGATGGTGAAAAAATTCTGAAGGCGCAATGGGTCCGAGAACCACTGAGGAACCATTCCTATACCGGTTGGTAGTACTAACCGGCCGAAATTATTTTAAACCCAGCACTAGTTGGTACTGGACAAAAGACCAGTTGGCACGGATGCGCACACATTACCATGCATGACCAAATGGTGACGCGTGAACAGGCTACGTTGAAAAATAAATGAAGCAAAAGTGCAACAATGAAGACAACATCACCCGAGCCCGAATCGAACGGGGACCTCCTGCAGTCAACTCGCCAATTATTTTAAGACAGGTAGGTGCACACCATGTGCTGAGTCCGCCGATTCTGGGTTGACCTTATGATGGGGAAATCGCGGGACCGAGAATGGTTGAAATATTAGTTGAGCACAACAGCCCGGCTATTTATGGATGAGGATTGGAGGTTGACCCGCATGCAATATTGTGGTGAATTTGCCAGGGCAGCATAGAAAAAAAATGCGCAAAAATGAGACAACAAAAGGGCAATGATACGAATTGGAAGCCTACACCATCACCCGACCCCGAATCGAACGGAGACCTCCTGCAATCCAACGGCAATCGACCCTTTTCAGATGTGCAGGTCTATACCATGTGCGATCGGGTGGTTGAGTCCGTCGGTTCTGGGTTGAATTTATACAGTAGCGGACAATTGTGGGATGGAAGAGTGGTCAAGGTCGAAATCCCACCGGGCCGTCAGATTGTTTATAGCCGACGATTGGCATGAAATATTGTGGTGAATTTATCACTGCAGCATCGAAAGAAATGGTCGAAAATGAGTCAAAAAAGAGCAATAACCCAGAAGACGACATCACCCGACCCCGAATCGAACGGGGACATCCTGCAGTGTTTGATCATTTCAGACAGGCAGGTGCACACCATGTGCGGCCAGGTGGTTGAGTGCCTTGATTGCGAGTTGAATTTATGCGCGTACGCGCGCACTAGAGACAAATAAGGGGGTGGAAGGCTGGTTGAAATATTAATTGAATGCAGCAGTCCGATTGTTTGTAGCTGAGGATTAGAGCTTTCCGCATGAAATACTGTGAGGATTTACAACTGCCACATAGTAGCGAACCATAAGGGCAATGATGCGGATGGAATACACCATCACCCGACCCGAGTCGAACGGGGACATCATGCAGTCTATTGACATCTCCGACTTATAACAGGTATGTGCACACTATGTGCGATCGGGCGGTTGAGTGCCTTGATTGCGAGTTGAATTTATACAGTAGAGGAAAATTGGGGGGTTGAAGGCTGTTTGAAGGTGAAATGTTGAAAAGGAACACGGCAGTCCGACTATTGTAGCTGGAGCTTGGACCGCCAATATTATGGAGATTTACCACGGCAGCATAGAAAGAAATGGAAGAAAATGAGGCAAGAAGTGTTCGAAGACCGCATCACCCGACCCCGAATCGAACGGGGACCTCCTACTCCCCACTTTATTCAAGATAGGCAGGGGTCCTATGTGCAACCGGGTGGTTCAGTAGCTCGATTCAGAGTTGAATTTATTACGAGAATTGCAGGATCAAACTTAAAGGCTGGTTGAACTCGACATTCAACCGGCTGACCGATGTTTATAGCTGGGGCTTGGACCAGCAATATTGCGGAGATAATTTACCACGGCAGCATAGTAGGGTGAAAAATAGAGGCAAAAGAGGTAAAAATTCCAACCACTGAAGACACATCACTCGATCCCGAATCGAACGGACCTCCTGCAGTAGTTTAACTATCTAAGACAGGCAAGTGCACGCCATGTGCGACCGGGTGGTTGAGTACTTTGATCCTGGGTTGAGTAGAGGGAAATTAGGGGGCTGAAGGCTGGTTAAAATATTAATTGAACGCGGCCGTTGGACTGTTTATAGCTGAACATGGGAGCTTCTTCCGCTATTGAGATGCTTAGCGCAGCAGCATAGCAGAGAAAAAGTAGACGAAAATGAGGCCAAAAAAAAGAGATCAACAAAGTCAACATCACCCGACCTCGAATCGAACGGGGATATCCTGCAGTCTATTGACTGCTCCGACTTATAACAGGCAGTTGCACACCATCTGCGACCGGGTGGTTGAGTACCTTGATTATGGGTTGATTTTATACAGTAGAGGAACATTAGGGATCAAAGCTGAAAGATGGTTAAGCTCGAAATTCAACTGGGCTGTCCAATTATTATAGTTCATCATAGCTTGAGCTTGGACCGGCAATATTGTGAGGACAATTTACCACGACAGCATAGAAAACAAATGGACGGAAAAAAAATGTCTCGTTCCTCGTATCACCCGACCACGAATCGAACGGGGCCCTCCTGCAGTGCACTCGCAGTTCTTCCAAGACAGACAGTTACACACCATTTGCGACTGGGTGGCTGAGTCTGTTGGTTCTGGGTTGACTTTATACAGTAGCGGAAAATTGGGGGGTTGAAGTTGGGTTGAAGTTGAAATATTAATTGAATGCGGCAGTCCGACTATTACAGCTGGAGCTTGGACCAGCATAGTAGACAAAAAAAGGATGAAAAGAGGCAAAAACGAATTGAAAGATACGATCATCGGACCCCGAATCGAACGAGGACTCCTGCGGTCCACTCAAGCCTTACTACCTAAGACGGGCAGGTACACACCATGTGCGACCGGGTGGTTGAGTGCCTTAATTCTGGGTTGAATTTATATGGAACAGATTGTGGGACCGAAGGGTGGCTGAAGTTTTAACGTTGAAATTCAACGCAGCTGTCCGATTGTTTATGGATGAGAACGGGAGCTTTGACGGGCAATATTGTAGAGATAACTCACCACGGAAGCATAGTAGCGAAAAATAGGTGAAAATGAGACAAAAAGGGCAGCAGCGTCGAGGACGATAACATTACCCGACCCCGAATCGAACGGAAGGAAGGAAGGAAGGAAGGATGTATTACTGCGGTGGTCCCAATAAGGAACAAGCAGGCTCTGTACCGACATACAACACGTCCAGATTGTATGCTACAGACGTCAACGGCTCTTTCGCTGTGAAAACCTATCTACCTTAGGTAATAGACCTCTCACGAAGAGAGCTTAGAAGACGGGTGGAATGTATGTCAACCGCGAGTCGTAAAAACCACTGGGGGTCTCATTGAAAAGACGAAGAATGAGGAAGATGTGTTTCGCAAACTTGTACCGCTTTCCTCGAAGGAACGAGCTTCAGCGTGAAGTCGTAACTCGAGATCTTTGTGCAGGCAGGAGTCCAACTTAGTCGAGTCACAGATTTTCAGTGTCTCAGGGAACATGGATCTGGGTTCAACCAGTTGTGAATCAGCAGTACAGTCAAAGAATGCGTGAACTTCATCGTTGTCACCTCCCCGGCAGAATTTACAGAGCCTGCTTGTGCGAAGTCACGTCCCTGTGGCTGGCAGGGTACTGTGATCACTTGCCGGCTCTTGATGTATGTCATTTCCGCGGATAGGGGGACCTCCGGCAGTCCATTTCCAGGTTCATCACAAAAGACAGACAGGTGCACGCCATGTGCGATCGAGTGGCTGAGTACCTTGATTATGTGTTGACTTTATAGAGCAGAGGAGAATTGCGGGATCGAGGATGGTTGTAATTGACAATCAACCGGACTGATCAATATTTATGATGCAATATTTACATAGTCTCATATATAGTCCTTAACCACGCCTTGTTATCCGCTTAGACACCCTGCCTTGTCACAAAACCTCTCACCACCCCATCGCAGCATCCTCATTACTTACTGTACCTCTACCTGTTCCCCTCCCGCGTCCCAACTCCAGGCCAGCTAGATACAATAACTGTCATACGTACATAGTGCGACATGGGCCCCCAGGGGCCCGCATGCACTCTAATGGAATATTGAATTGAATTGAATTGAATGATGCAATATTGTGGTGATAATTAGGACACGGAAGGACGAAAAAGAAATGTGGTCACCCGACCCGAATTGAACGGGGACCTCCTGAAGTCTACTCCGAATGGTTTTTAAGGCAGGTAGGCGCACGCCATGTGCGACCAGGTGTGCCACCGGGTGGTTGAGTCTTGGTGTAACGTTGAATGTATGCGATCATTCGGCCAGTTCATCTGAGAAAATCAGCAGAGGTTTAAATTTTGAATCCCATGGATCCTGGCTCAGAATACACCCACCTGATTACTGTATCCTGAGCCTCGCAGTGGTCTGAAAAATTAGAGAAGACGGTCGTAGGGTAGGACATCTAAGAAAACACTGCAAAAAAATCAGCGGAGACAGCTAATTCATCACCCCACCCAAATCGAACCGGGACCTCCTGCCATGTGTATACCTGCTGTAATTCCTTGGCAGGTGCACATCATGCACCATCGGGCGGTTGCGACCTTGACCTAGGGTTGAATTTAGGGGAGACAATGTATTGTTATTACGTTAGACTCAGGCTGGGATTTTACTGTAAGCTCAAGAGATGTATGATTTTGGTCTCTAAGGATGTCGTTGACGGAAATCGATTGACTTCGACCTAGGAGGAGCTCCATCTGCGATTTGAGAAGAAATGACTTCGGCGAAGGCCGTGAGAAGATCATCAATGATTTCATCAATATCAACATGCCGCTTTGACCACCACCAACATTTCCCTGGATTGAATCTCCACAAATCTCGCGCGTCCAACCGCAGCTCGGCGCACGATCCAGACGCATGCGATTCTTGTGGTACAAGAACCGATCTAAAGGACAGTGACAGTTGCGACCTGCAATATTTAATCCACCCTGGGCCACCAAGAGCCCTTGGTGCCGGTGCATGAACACGGAGGCACCGGAGTTGCTCATGGTCAAGGATTAGGTTGGTGTCTTCCTTTTTCCTTCCTTACGTCTTTATCTCTCTCCCTTTTCGGAGGAACGAGGGTTAGAGTCGATAATTGTGCACCGTGGCCTCCCTCTTTTCTTGGGCGGGTTTTTACCGGTTCGGGGGAGGGATGGGCACAGGATGAATATATGTGATTTCAAGTCGCTCCGAGATGGGTGTCGTTTTATGGGTGTCGGTTTATTGGCTTTCCTTTATATTCCAGCTCTACTATCTTCTCATCCCTGCTCCTCTCTGTTCACCCTCGCTTACGCTCGCTCGCCTCCAGGTCTCCAGGTCTCCCTCTGCTGTTCCCGCTCAAAAACACCGTTCTCGTACACGCTTTCGCAGTGTGTGTCTTTACTTTCTGCTCCTTCGACTCGGCTTCTACTTCGTGGAGAGGTGGAAGAGACTGCACATGTGTCCGAGTTGGTGCGCATGTGCTTGAGCTTGCCACGCCCCAGTCTTTGGACGCGGAGGCTGGACCGCGGTCGGGCCGTGCTGCTCTTGCGTGGCTGGTACTCATCTCGCCTCTACCGCCTTTCTCGCTCTGGCTCGTGCTCTCGCACTGCAGGCAAAGTGAGGCTTTTCTTCACCGCTGGAGCCGCTGCGTCAAGCTCTTTCTCTTTTCTCTTCCGAGGTCGAGTCAGGGCAACACCCCCGCTCCATCCCTCCAAGCTGTTCACGGACACCGTGATGCTCGGCGTTGACGGTGAACGCGCGCGCGGCGTTTTGGGATATGGGCTGACGTCAGACGGAGGGGTTCGCTGTCTGTCGCCGTGTCCTCTGTCTCCGACCACATAAGACGGAGTTCCTTCGACTAGTCTCGAGACGGAGCGTGGGCTGAGGGCGGAGAAGACCTGAGGAGCTGTTCTTTGCTCTCTGACGGGGAGGCCGCGAGCCGCGGGTGGAGAGCGCCGAAAGCTACCAGTCGGCGCTGTCATCGACGCCGTGCGGGCGGCGAGTCGCGTCCCTCTCTACCGCTGCTCCTCGCCGTCTAATATACCCCCCATTTTCTTTCTGTTATTCCCCTTATACCGACCCTGTCTGACCCACTTGCACAGGTCAGCCCGAACGCGAACGGCGTACATACGCGTAGGGTCTCGAGCTTTCGGTCACGACGCGGCGACACCTGGTTCTTTCAGCGACCTTGGCCTAAGCCTTGGACCTTGGAGCTGCGCATGCATGCGTACTGAGCACCCCAGTCCTGCTTTTTCGTTCTCATGCATGCAAACCCCCGCGCGCAGATGCTTTGTGCAGCGCTTTGATCTTTCGATTCGGCTTTGACTCGTGGGGCGGTGATATGTACATCACGACTCTCCACTTTCTCGCGCGAGCGCAAGCGGACGCGGGGACGTGTGCAGGCGTCTGCGGGGATGTGTGCAGGCGTCTGTAGCTCTAAGCTCAGGCTGGCGTATTGCGCTGCGGATGGGTCGCTGAGGAGCGCAGCAGCGGGGCGTGCGTGTGCGCTGATGAATATATACACGTATCGCTCCCGGTACCGGTGCAGCGGCGGGGCGTGCGTGAGGGCCCCGATGGGTGCACGTATCGCTCCACTTCCGACGCGAGGCTTGCGGACGTGATGTCCCATGGGCGGGGGAGGCGGGGGAGGAGGGGCGGGGCGTGCATGTGAGGGGCGCCGATGCCATTGGGTGCACGTATCGCTCCGATATGATGCATGTCTGTGTTCATTGCCATTGCGCGGCACTGGGAAGTTGGGGGATCGGCGTACATTGCGTGCGGAGTGGGGAGCGGGGAGGCTTGCGCGCGCGTCGGGATCTACGCTCCTGCGTCTACGCGAGGCTTGTGGACATCGTGTCCCATGGGCGGGGGCGGGGCGTGTGGGGATGCCATTGGGTGCACGTTTCGCTCCGATATGATGCCTGTGTCCGCTGCGCGTCGGAGACTTGGGGGTGCCGGGGACCGGCGGGGAGACGCGAGACGCCATGGGATGCGGATGCGTGTCCGTGTTGCGGATGTACATACCAGCGCCGCGGACGCCGGGGAGAATCCGGTCGCGCGCTGATCTCAGCCTACCTATGCGGAGTGCTGCGGGAGTATGGTGGTCGGCGTCCGCTGAAGATGACGTGCAGCTCGCGGCAAGAGTAGACAGACGTGAGCGAGTAGTCGCCATCGTTCATGCGACGCCGCGACGCGTGCTCGTGGCCCTGGAGAGGAGCACCGGTGGTGTGTATACTATACTGCGGGGGTGTACTGCGGGTGTGTCGGTGTCGGTGTCGGTGTCGGTGTAGTCGGTGTCGACACAACGGGATACCGGTGTGCGTCTGGACATCGTGTTTCTCGCGCGGAAAGTTTAATCGTCGGCCCGGAGGAGGAGACCCACCAGACGAACGTGCACCCATCGCAATAATTTGGGCGAGCACACATTGTGGGCCTGTCGTGGGCTGCGGTCGCATACTCAGCACGCAGACTGCCGGGCGGGGGTTGTATAGGGTTGTATCTGCGGAGCTGGCGCTGCGGTCTGTCGCCGTTGGACCACGGACACGGATGGCTTAGTCGCTCGCCTTGACTGAGGCCGGTCGCAAAGAGCAAAGACATCAGCGCAATCGTGCTTGGGTCAATTATGATTATGGACGAGGATGTAGGTAGTCCCTTTCTCCTACGAGGAATTCCTCTGCACGACATGCACCGGCAGTCACCGTTCACTCCGCTCGCAGGCAGTACCAAAAAGGGAATGTTGACATGCCCGCGAGCGGAGCGAACGGTGACTGCCCTATAACGTCGGGAACCATCAATGAAGTCGTTGTGAACGCGCAACGGAAGATTCCAGGAGCGGCGGGGTTCTCCAGGGACATCTGGATGTGCTGAAGGGATGTAATATATCGAGTCTCCTCCAGAAATGTCCCTTGCGCCCTTCATCTTGCAAGAACGACAGGGACAGAAAACGTTGTGACCCTTGATGTTAAGCATCTTTTCGAGCGCGAGAATAGATAAGTTGCGCAAAAGCCCCACGAGCCGCATGCGGCATTTTGTGCATTTATCCGCCGGCTGTGGCTCCCTTCCGCGTGCATGTTCGCACTTGAAGCCGCATGTGGCAACTTATTTTGTTTAAACTTCTCCGGCTCCTGCACTCTCTTTCCTTGTCGACATCCTGCCAGCAAACAGCGTTGGCTTCAAGTAATTTGGGTAAGTATCATTTACTATCGATGATTGGACAACCGTTGACTCTGTCCTTCTAGGCTTCCTACCTGTGGTCTGCAAGCCTAAATCCTTCCCCCCTGCTCCCCAGGATCGACACCTTCATACAATGTCCGCACGCTCAGTGGTCCTGATTTTATGCTCATGACACCCCATCACAGTCTTCTATCTTGTGCACACCATCCACGGTTCGGCACCGGCTGTCATGTAATTTCAGCTCGCAAGTCCTCAGAGCAACTTGGGGTCCATTTGTTTGCTTGAACTTGTATTTTTTACGCCGCAATATACTTGGGCTTAAGGCCATTGCTGGCGCATGGCAGTACTCGTCAGGCCTTCGGCCCGAAGAAATTAATTTAAACGGCCAGCGGCCTGGAACAGCGCCTCGAAGACGGACCAATCAAGCAACAATCCCAGAGTAATGTGTACGAGCTTGATATTCATCCGGGAATCAAACAGCCCGATTCGAAGCCAATCAATTTGAGTAGAGGAGAAGCGGATAGAGGGATAACGGTGACAAAACCAGATGGAAGGAATGAAAGGGAGGTCGTAAGTTGCCGCGCCAGCGATATCCATTAAACTATATCCGGGCATGTAAGTGTAGTCCAGATTCAAGGCACCAGCATATATTATCTGAGACTGCTCACCAGGCCAGCTTAGCACTTTTCGCCGCGAGCCCACGCATACCATAAGGTAGATCCCAGCCTATGGGCTCCGGTCGTGAAGTCAGTCAAGATTGGGAAGGGCTCAAAGCGATTTGGATCTACCCACTATTCAGTATGGAAAGTCACTTCTGAGCGAAGTCTTCGAGTTTCTGAAAGGCCGAAAACTCGAGGATGTGTCGAAGATAATTACCAAGATGGACGAACAGAGTCAATCGGCATCCGATCTTGAATCAACCACGACATCAGAGACGCTTACCAGCTCGGATGGAGGCCCGGTCATTTTTTGTGGTATGGGCCGGATCGCAACTATTCAGAATGAGAGCTCGGCCGAAGAGCAGCTGAGATGCAGGAAAAATGAATCATCGGGGCATCCAACATGTGAGACATTGCATCAACTTTGCATAATAAAGCCAGGAAAAATCGAGAGAACTCTTCTTCACATGGCCGTAAGATCAACATTAATAGCTTCAAACGCGAAAGCTCGGAAATACCTGAAGGGGGTTGGTTTCGCGCCACGACTACTGCTTTGAGTTCTGATTCATCTGCATCTTCTTCGGGAAGCTGTCGCCGAAATCAGCTCGGATGACTGGAATTGATATCCTGGACCAGTGAACATATGAGGTTGACACCTGGTGCGAATGGAACGGGATCAGCGATCGAATGGCGAAGAAAATTCTCGTGAATTTCATGTCGCCTAATGCGGCTCAATGTTTCATGAAGCACCTCGTGCTTCGTCAAAGGGATTGGACGTTGAAGTTGATCTATGAAGGGTTGTTTAATTACTGCTTTCCACCAGATTTCAAGCTACAGCTGAGAGATCAGCTTACCGGTGCGCATCAAGGCAAGAACGATGTACAAGATTTTCATCGAGACATTGAAACACTTGCAATGCGATTCCCAGACGTAACAGAGCGACAATTGACACATATATTCTGGAATGGAGTCAATCAGTACTTGCGAATGCATCTAATCAAGAAAGGCCTTAGCCCGGAGTAACATGCTGTGAGTAAATTCCTGAAGTATGTATCCAGACATGAAGCAGCGAAACGTGCATGGCGGAATGAGACGGAGAGCTCGCAGAGATATCGGGATTCCATGAGCCGGTGATCGAGTCGTAATACATACGGACAGTGCTCGGAATCGGAGGATAACTCTCGTGCAAACAGTGTTCAAGGCGCCGAGGAACTTAGCGACAATGCAAAGGAAGAATCCAGTGATGGAGAGTCACCACCAGAACCCTCCGATACTCGCACTTGGGATGACGAGATGCGGAGAGCTGTCAGTCGAGCCCGTGAATAATCGTCTGCGGCGCGAAGGCCGGTGTTTCAAGTGTAAAATCAAAGGCCACTTGAGTCGAGAATGTACTGGGGGTGTGGAAGAAGCACCCGTCGAAGCGTGAGCGGTTCATTTTGCGGAGAATAGACAGGCTTCCAGCGAGGATTTTTGGGACAGAATTTTTCGGGGATATGAAGACAGAGCACTGACAACCACTGTTGCAACTTGACCTCAGATGTGGAAGACGGCCTTCGGCGCAGCGGCGAAAGCGATTCGGAGTTTGATAATGAGAGTGAACACTGAAGAACAAGGAGTGTTTGATGGCAATAGTGATGTTCAGGGCCCGGCCTCAAGCCCTAGGCCGGCCAGGCCAGGCCCTACGAGGCCCAAGCCGGGCCGGGCCCAGCACAGGGCTTGAGCGGGCCTAGGGCTTGGGCTTGAAAGAATTGAAGCCCAAGCCGGCCCGCCAAGCCCGGGCCTGAGTATCCCAATTGGGATGGCCGATGGCGCATCAATCAATCAATCATTGTCATTGTTTATCTCAGAGCGTTTTGCGCCGTTGCTTCACCGTTCATGGCTTTAACACATGTGAATCCACTCGACGTGTTAATACGTGGCTTTTACTGGCTTGTACGTGTTCGATGCTCAGCCAATACTCTAATGCCGGTTTCGGCAGCTCTACGCGTATAAAATGTGACAAGATGTGACTATACGCGTCAGGTTTCCATCTTTTCCCCCCCACCATGTCGGGTGTGTCGCACAACGATCCAGGCCCTCCTGCCCGCAGATCCAGTCGACCAAGGAGACCCGCTGATGTCCTTACAAATCCTGAGAACGGGGACCTCGCAGGTATGTTGCACCCATTATAATCGCGTCGCGTCGCGTCTTATGACACTTACGTTGGACAGTTTCTGCCATAGAAGCTCTCGTGGACCGCATCGAGGCTTTGGCCCGATCGCTTCCCACCAGCGTGCCGAAGGCTACCACTCTTACATGTTCGCGATGGGTACGTTTGGTTTAATATACTCGCAATTTTTAAAACCGGCATCAGTTCTTGATCCCAGGAAGAAACTCGCTTATTTTCAAAAAAACTGGCCCAAGCGTCTTCAAACTCAAGCCAACAAAAACATGGAGGAAACGGTAGGGTCTCATTCACGTCATTTCTTCTAATCCACTGAAACTTGTCCCAGTTTAAAGAGCGATACCTCAAGATGCACGCAAATACTACCACCAAATCAACAACCACCGCCCAAAAAACCAAGTCCACTCAGCCCAGCCGCAGGCGAGCCGTAACTCCTCTAGACAGCGACGCCGACGCCGACATGTCTGATTTATCGGCGACCCATATCGATCCGTTGCGACCTTGGCTTGATGAATATCAAGGCTATCTTGCCGCACGTGAAGCTGTCCCGGAAGGAATGTCCACCATCGCGTGGTGGGGGGTGAGCACCAATAGCTTTTGTGTTTCTGTTCATCTTCATTTACAATCGTATTAACAGCGGAATCATCATCGCTATCCGGTATGGGGATCCCTTGCCCGCGATTACCTCGCTATCATGGCGTCTTCCGTGTCTTCCGAACGCGCCTTCTCTTCCGCCGGAATCACGATCAGCAAACGTCGTAATCGTTTGAAGGACGACATCGTCGAGGCATTGCAGGTTATGAAGTGTATGATTCGTCGTGATTTGCTGTTCCGTGTACCGGAAGCCTTGGTGGACGACGAGGATGACCTGGAGGTCGAATCGGAGGCAGAAGATAGTGCGGAGAAAGATAGAAGCTGGGATATTTTCGTGGACGATGACCCCGATAATTATGAGTTACCTGCCATTGTACCTATGGAATCTTGATGCTAATTTCACTGGGATTAATTAACCGCATTCAATTATAGAGCCATTAGTAATATAGACCTTAACACCGTAAAATGCTCGAAATGCACTGTCAAGCCAGGGCCCAGGCCCAGGCCCGCGGGCCTGAAGCCCTGTCTGAAGGCTTGGGCTTGGGCTTGGGAGATCTCAAGCCCATGCCCGCTCAGGCCGGGCCCAAGCCCGGGCCTCCAGGCCAGGCCGGGCCCTGAACATCACTAGATGGCAACCAGTCGGAGTATGATATACTCTGATTCGGATTACTGATCCGGCAATTCAGCAAGGGAGAAGTTGAGACGGAGGGCGAGCTGCGATAAGTGTTTTTGGAGAGAAGTTTGGAAAGTGGAAGGGATGCAGTCGTTCGGGGTTGAAGGCTCGTCAAGTCAAGCCTTGAAGGGTGAATGTAACGGATGGGCCGGACCGACAACACCTCTGCCCGAGATACCCGGTGTGGAAGGGGTGGATGCCCCGCTCATCGCTTTTCCCACTTTCATCCCATAGCTACGTACTTACGATCGATCAGTCGTTGGAGTGTTTATTTGTTTTGTACGTAAATATGGCCAATCATTGCCTCCTTACTCCCGAACCACGAGCATCAACGTGGTTAGTGACAAAAGTACTCTAATGTGAGTACGCCGCCAGTGAACACCGAGCACCTGAGAAAGAGATTTTATCACACATCGAGCATTTACGAGCCGCACCCATACTCTGGCCCGCACGGGACCACCCCACTGCTTTTCTGCTTCACCTGTGCACCCCATTTCCGGACGACCGACCCACCTTGTCTGTCTACAGGCAGCAAACTCGCTACTTTGACACCGGAAACAGAGTTCCCTTGCGGACGAAGTCGCAACCACGCCCGTGTCCAGTTCTGTTAGATCTAATAGTAGTAGACTCGGCAAAGGGGGTCTTTTTTAGCCCAGTCTAGGTCGAGTCTAGCCGGCTACGCTGAGGGACAATGAGGTTGAATGAGCTAAGCCGGCTAAGCCTAGCCGACAGTGTATCATATAAAGGGAGAGCTTTGAGTCCGTTGGGATCAAGACCCCTCCAGAGACAAAACTGATCCCCGCAATAGCCGGCAGTTTCCAGAGACAAAAGTGTTACCTCCAGATGAATGACAGGTAGACACGCAGATGCGTCGCGTTTTAACCAAGTTTTAACCATGTCCTGAGTTCTGTGGAGTCCGGTTGATTTTTTAGGCAAATCCGCCCACTCACCGTTCCGCCCAGCCCATGGCACCACAATTAAGTTGCCTGGCTACGTCCACAAAAGCAAGGCATACCCTGACTCACTGACTCAGAGTGAGACTGAATCGCCACAAGAGACTGTTTTCCTACTTACGGTGTCTGAATCTGTTTGGTGAATGTTGAGTCTGTCTGGAAATGAATAAGTCAAGCAGCAGTTTTATTCCGTGTATCAGTAAAATAAAATAAAAGCATTTGCCGAGGGCAGTGGATAGCACATGCATCGATCTCTGAACTTGCGATCACAACAAGCAGTGGCGCGTATGTCCATCTGGTTTACCTCTTGGCAAATCTTTTTCACTAGCAAGGCTCCAGAGAATTTGATCAGCCTGGGGCTTCGTCATTGTTCTCTGGAGACGTCTCCAGAGAAGTGATCCCAGCGGATTCAAACTTCTGGGAATTACATTTGTAGATACAAGGTAGTAAATACAAGGACATTAGAATACTATTTATTAGCTAGTGTGTAGTAGTTTTCTGGAATCCAACACCTCACCCTCGCATTTGCGTGACTACCTGGCTTCTGGACGACTCTTGCGGGGTCCTTACCTCCAATTATTGGCGGACTCACAGCCTAAAGGGACGATGAACCTAACTTCCTTCGTATGTCAGACACTCAACCATCATATAGCCATTATGAAATACCTCTGAGGCAGCCAGTTGAAGGCACTAAACGGGCCAAGCTCAATTTGGGTAGCAAGCGGTGTGGCCGGACGGGGTAAGTGGTCGTCGCGGGAATTCTGTGACTCATGTGCAGAAGATGTTTAGTTTAGTGCTTTTAGACACTGCGGCAATCAAAAAATATTACTCCGGGAAAACGGCCCTTGAACTATGATGTACAATTTACGCGCCGAATATAACCCCAGATAAGATAACAGTGATAGCCCGAATTTTATCTGTCATTTTTCCCCAGGTAAAAGGCTGCATTTTACCATGAGATAAAGACGGGTAACAGCCAAGCTTTTTCCGTGAGAATGGCTGGCGGAAACAGCCAGGCTCTTTGCCGTGGAAAAAAGTCAGGCTTTTACCGAACAAAGCAAGAACAAAGAAAAAGTAACAGCCTGGCTATTTCTGCTGGACACTAAGTTGGTTATACCAATCTCATGGTACACTTCCACCGACGGTACGGGATGCGGGTGAGAAACCGTCTGGAATAAAGACGCTCCGTGTTCGGTAACAGATTGTACGTGGTTCTTTGGAGGGAAATTCCAGGGCTACTATTAGTATTGCTTGTAACATTGAAATAAACGACCACAATGCATTCCGAACCTCGTGGTAATAATCTCCACCTCTTTGATGCCTCTAAAACGCACCAGTAAGGCCCGAAAATTGCGAAATTCGCGAACTGTAAGGGCATAAACAACTAACACTCTTAATCTGCAGATAAAGTAGGACAATAACTTAATGTAGCGGGAAACAGCTGTCCGAAAATAATAGCATGGCAAATTGGGCTGGCAAGGGTCGAAAATATATTGTGAAATGAACTGCATTCAGCGGCCATCTAGCCGAAATGGTCATCTCCAGCCATGGCCGAGCCATATGTATGAGTAGCGGCAGATAACGGCAATCAGCCATTAGCTACCATCAGCTAGCTGCCGGCCAGCTACAGATAGCAACTAATGCCTAGCCATCAGTTCGCAACAGCTACAGGCCACGCGGCGAAGCGGCCCTGACTAGCCGTGTAGCCAGACATGGTCGAAGCATGGCCATAGCTAGAGAACGGCTAGCAGAAGAAAGCCGAAGCCTCGGCTATTACATCACCGGTGAATAGGGCGAATAGCTTCGGTTATGGGAGAGTACAAGAGCGTATAACCACGGACAATATTTCATACAAACATTAAAATAGGGCTATAAAGAATGTAAACAAGGTTAAGTAGCCGGATCCGCCGCGACATGAGAGCAAGTAACCATTCAAGACAGTGACAGCACATAACCTAGTAAGTCAACCAGCGTCAACCAGCCAAGACCTATTTCCGCCACACTATCAATCACAATGAAAATGGCAACGATAATGATCGACCGGCTGCGAGCTGAAGGTAAGAGGACAGACGTAAGAAGAAGGTACCATATTTCAGACCCAAGCACATCCTAGATATCAATCAAATCGAACGGGGCAAAATAACCTTTCCTAAAGTTAGCTCGCCTGGGAGGGCCTTGGGTGCAACGGAACAAGTACACACCGGAAACGGAGAGGCATGACTAAATCAACTTGACTCATAGACCGGATTGAGACGCGAAAATTACCCAAAAAGTAAACGTTTCCAACACATTACATTGACGTCATCGCAAAAAAGTTTTCTCAATGGCGGACAATCGGCGACTAAAAAACGAGTTTAAAAATAAATTTTTAAGACTTGTAATATTATTTTCCAGCCCGAGGCCTCCGACGCCACGCATGACACTCGGAGGTCACATGTTGCTCTAAAATTGTAGATCAGAACTCGAAGCACCTTACGGCACTAAGAACCGGTAGAATGGATATGCTCAACAATGCTTAGAAGTAGTCAGCCATAAAATCAATGAACAGAGTGAAAAAAATGGCACCCGGAGGAGCTGGAGTTAGTGGCAATGATGCAATGCAGTATTTATCGACAGTAAAATGAAGGATAGGGGGTGTCTCGAGATGCCTAATCTTGTTGGACAGTCAGCGCGGCTGGGCGTCAAAGGTGCCATGGATTCGGAAATGAAATGGTCACAGCTCTTTATATAGAAAGAAGCCTGGAATCCGCATGGTGCTCTTTGGTATATAACCATTCTCGCCCCCGATCTCTTCCTTTACCGAAGACCTACTTACCCTCTCAACAAATTCAATATGCGTTATATGTGAGTTTGACTGTACTGCTCATGATCAAACGAAACACTGATGAATCCAAAGCATCCATCTTCATGGTGATCATTTGCTTTTGTGCATACTCAACCAAATCGCTAAGAAAAGCACCGCCATACAGAAATTGAAATCAAAGCCTTGACCCATCCACATGATGATCTCCCATCGGACATGCAGATGTTTGCTCAAATTATCATTAACCAGCGTATTTTTCTCCAGACAGTGCTGGTTGATCCGGAACCCTCCAAGGATTGCTGGAAACTCAAGCCTGACTGCAAAATGTGCGTACATGGTCTGTGTAAACAATATTGATTGTCATCGATTTTCGGGCTCAGACCAGAACATGCAATTACTTTCTTGGTGGCGATCATGCGCCACAGTAAAACTCAGGGTATCCGACTTCTTGGTTTTGTTGAAGTAGGGAAGGCACAGGCACTCACGTCTGGGGACCAGAACAACTGTGGGTACAGCTATTTCTATTAGTGACAATTGATAATTGAGAGTATGACATGGCAGCTTTGTGCCTGAAGCTTTCGAAAGTGAACCCTGACAACCCTTCACTGACATTGAAAGCCAATGTCTCTGCCTGCCAGTCATTGACCATGCAGTCAAACAAATCCATTGATATTCCGGGAGAACCAAGTGAGGGGAAACTAACTTTTCCGAGGATGTATTTCTAAGCCTTGAAAAGTTCTCTCGCTTGAGAGCCACGTGCAATTGCCTCGAATTACTATCCGCCTAGAGCAGATGCTGCAAGCTCCCAAAAGGGGGATTCGGCCAGATACTCTGGAGCTTTGGGTTATGCATGAGAGGATCCTGTTCCTACCTGCCTCAAATGGTCAGCGGGGCAGACTTCTCCACCAACTCGGTGACATATGTTTCAAGGGATGGAGTGCATCACATGTGGTGGAATACTTGAACCATGCAGTCTGTGCCCATAAAGATGCAGTGCGGGACGACCCTGAAAATATCAGATATCTGACAGATCTTGGTACTGCGTTATCCTATCGTTTTGAGCAACTTGGTGACCTCAATGACCTCAGTCAGTCCATATCAAGTAGAGAAGATGCTATGCACCTGATTCCAGATGGTCACCCAGCCAAACCCCGGATAGTTAGCAATGTTGGACATTCCCTCTTGGCTCGCTTCAAGCGACTTGGTAATCTCAGTGACCTCAATGAATCAATCTCAAAGTTCAAGGATGCTGTGCACCAGATTCCAGATGGTCACACAGATAAACCTGGAATGGTTAGCAATCTTGGGGGCTCTCTCCTAGCTCGGTTTCAGCGACTTGGTGACCTCAGTGACCTCAACGAGTCCATATCAAGGTTCAGGGATGCTGTGCGCCTGATTCCAGATAGTGACATAGATAAACTTGGAATGGTTAGCAATCTTGGAGGCTCTCTCATAGCTCGGTTTCGGCGATTTGGTGACCTCAGTGACCTGAACGACTCCATATCAAACATGGAGCATGCTGTGCATCTAACTCCACATGGGCATCCAGCCAGGCCTGGTCGTCTTAGCAATCTTGGGAGTTCCCTGATGGCTCGATTTAACAAACTTGGTGACCTCACTGCCCTTGACAACTCAATATTAAAGGAGAAAGAGGCCCTTCATCTGACCCCAGATGGTCATCCTGACAAATCCATCTGGCTGGGCAATCTTGGGGGTGCTCTGAGCATTCGGTTTAAGAGACTTGGGGATCTTGGTGACCTGCATGAGTCAATAACCAAGAAAAAACAGGCTCTTCATCTGACTCCAGAAGGTCACCCTGACAGGCCTCACAGGCTGAGCAATCTTGCACATTCCCTGCTTGTTCGCTTCGAGCGACTTGGGGACATCGATGACCTCAATGAATCCATATCAGAAAACAAAGATGCTATGCACCTGATTCCAGATGATGACCCAGCCAAACCCAGTATCATTACCGATCTGGGGATTTCCTTCGTGAATCGGTTTAAGCGATTGGGTGACCTCAGTGACCTCAATGAGTCCATATCACAATTGAGGGATGCTGTGCACCAGATTTCGGATGGAGACCCAGGCAAACCTAGTACAGTTAACAGCCTTGGGGGCTCTCTCCTAGCTCGGTTCAAGCAATTTGGTGACCTCAGTGACCTCAATGAGTCTATATCAAAGTTCAGAGATGCTGTTGGTTTGACAGCACGTGACCATCCAGACAAGCCTGGCATACTTAATAATCTTGGAAGTTCCCTGAAAGATCTCTTTGAGCGAACTGGTGACCTCAGTGACCTGACTGAGTCTATATCGAGAATCAAAGATGCTGTGGACCTGACCCCAGATGGTCACCCTGACAAATCCAGCTGGCTGCACAATCTTGGGAGTGCTCTGATGGTTCGGTTTGAGCGACTTGGCGATCTCAGTGACCTCAATGAGTCTATTTCACAGAAAAAAATTGCTATGCAACTGATTCCGGATGGTCACCCAAAAAAACCTGACATTGTCCATAATCTTGCCAAGTCCCTACAATCAAGGTTTAAACAATTTGGTGATCTCAATGACCTCAATGAGTCTATATCCATGATCACAGATGCTATTCGCCTGACCTCAGATTCCGACCCAGGCATGATTAATAATCTTGGGAATTTCTTGCGGGTTCGCTTTGAAAGACATGGTGATCTCAATGACCTCAATCAGTCTATATCAATGTACAGGGATGCTATTTACCTGACCCCAGATCATCACCCCGCCAAACCTGGCACATTTAATGCTCTTGGGGTCTCTCTCCTAGCTCGGTTTGTGCGACTTGGTGAGCTTAGCAACCTCAATGAGTCCATCTCAAAGCTCAAGGATGCTACGCACCTGGTTCCCGATGGTCACTTTGACAAACCTGACATTGTTGGCAATCTTGGGAGTTCCCTCCTCACTCGGTTTGAGCAATTCGGTGAGCTCAGTGACCTCAATGAATCGATATCAAAGCTCAAGGATGCTGTTTCTCTGACACCAGAGGGCCATCCAAACTATCCACGTCATCTGCACAATTATGGCACAGCCCTGTCCCAGCACTTCAAACAATTCCCAAATCATAGTGACCTCCTGGAGATGATTTGTCACTATCGCTCTGCTGCTTGTTCAGCCACAGGCCGAGCTCATATCCGACTCGAAGCCGCAAGAATGTGGTCACTTTATGCAAAAAGTGTTCAACATCCATCACTCCTTGAAGCTTTCAAAGTAGCATTGAATTTGCTTCCAGAGGTGGCTTGGCTCGGACTGTCCATCAATGACCGCCACTACTATATCCGAAGAGCTGGGTGGCTGGCTGGGGAGTCAGCTGCAGCTGCAGTCTCCTGCAGGCAGCCAGACAGGGCCGTGGAATGGTTGGAACAAGGGAGATCAATCATCTGGGGTCAGTTGCTGAATCTACGCAGCTCTGTTGATGCTCTGAAGGAGAAATATCCCACACTGGCTGAGGAGTTGATTGTTCTCTCTGCTCAGCTGGAAGGTGCCGCTACTCGATCCAGTGATGAACAGTTACTGGATTCTGGACCCCAGCAGTCCCTTACTGATATTGCAAATGAGGCACATGAAAATGCTCACAAACGAGATGTGCTGCTGAAGAAGATTCGTGAATTGGAAGGGTTTCAGCGATTTTTGTTGCCAAAGACTATCTCTGAACTTTCAACTGCTGCACAAAATGGACCCGTTGTCTTTCTGACTGTCAGCACACAATCCTGCGATGCTCTGGCACTATGTCCGGGCCGCCCTGAGGATGTTGTACATGTGCAGCTTCCTGAATTCACTCCAGACCGTGCCAATGACCTCACAAGATCTCTTGGACAACTCATGCCATTTATGGGTCGTGGCGATATTGATAGATTGCATGGTCAACGGGAGGGAGGTTCTGCAGGCGTGGAGGAAGAGTTTGCACATATTCTGTCAGAGCTCTGGATACGACTTGTCAAGCCTGTCCTGGATGCACTTACTATTACGGTATTCTTGTCAGTTAAGTTCCAAAATTCGACATTTACCTATTTTTATAGACTCCCACGAGGTCCAATTTGCCGCGGATTTGGTGGTGCCCGACAGGACCACTCACATTTTTACCCATCCATGCTGCAGGCATATATGGAAAGGATGATGTCTTTGGCTTAAAGCTGTCTGACTTTGTTATTTCATCCTATACGCCTTCCTTGGCTGCTTTGATACAGAGCTTTCGACCTCGTGCTCAGTCGGAACAAGAATTTCAACTCCTTGCTGTTGCTCAACCATCAGCAGATGGACAGAGTCGAATTCCCGGCACAAAATTGGAAATAAAGCGAATTGAAGAATGTGCGAGAGGCAAAATTCGTGTGTGTTCTTTGATCGAACATCAAGCCACTGTAGCAAGGGTCGAGGAAGGCATGATAAAGTCTGGCTTGGTTCATTTTGCATGTCATGCCATCCAAGACATAGACACTCCAACGGAGAGTGCTTTGCTCCTTGCTGGAAGTTCAAGATTGACACTCGAAAGAATAATCAAGCTATCCCTCCCCTCCGCCGAGCTTGCTTTCCTTTCAGCCTGTCAGACTGCGACAGGAGACAAAAAACTCCAAGAGGAGTCTGTCCATCTTGCAGCTGGGATGTTGTTGGCTGGGTACCGCGGTGTGATAGCCACGATGTGGTCAATCATGGACAATGATGCTCCGCAAGTGGCTGCAGATGTCTATGAACATCTGTGCAAGACGTCGCCAATCGATCTGACTCGTGGGGCGGAGGCATTGCATCTGGCGGTTATAAATCTTCGGGAGCGCCAAGATTCTCAAGGGAGGAAGACGTCATTTTTCCAATGGGTGCCATTCATCCACCTAGGGCTTTAATCCAGGAATGTCAATGAGGGTTGATAGGACTATGAGCAGTGGATGTTCGCCGACGGTATCTGCAGTATTTCCGATGAATGTATTTAAGGATATGCTTCCAGAATTGAACATTCGCCTCTCGGCAAAGCTGTGCTATCAAGTGTGTTGAATTTGAGAACGGTAATCTGTTTGGACCAAGCGGAATTTCGAATTTCATAGTTGAAATCAGAACATTAGGGTGTTACACAGTAGAGTTTTCAGGCTGATTTCGAGCTGGATTTCAATCTTGATTTTGCAACGGCGTGACACGAGAACGCCGAAATCTGTTTTCATCCGAGCGATCAAAGTTGTTTTCAATTTTCAATTCACCCGCTTGTCATCTTTCTGGGCCGCCTCTCGCCCGTCGGCCGCCACAGCGAGCTCAATATCTGCCTTTTGCAACTTCATTATGTGACGCACTTTTTGTGAGATAGTCAGTCCATGGCGGAGCTTAGACGCTATGTCGCTGGTTTGTATGGAATTCCTTTCGTCGTTGTAAAATATGGTGGCGGTATCGGTGGGGCGCGAGCGGCGGGGATGTAGGCGGCCAACAGCGAACAACATTGGGTACTATCATCTATAGCTGCGCATTGAATGTTCAAAGTCATTCGGTATCAGAATATAATTCCAGTCGTCCATCTTAGTTCTAAGAGATCGAGTAAAATGGCAAACATAAAGGTTAGTCCTCACAGTAACCAGTTCTATCGCGATTCGGTGAGATGGTTTGTTTCTACCTGCATCTAGGCACCGTCTCGTGCACACCGGACCATTTAAAATCTGGAGCTTCCATGCTGAAGACACACTGATGGGAGGAATGGCTTGCAGTAAATTTTGGCCTGGCGCTGTGCAACAAATTAATAGTGCCCAGAGTTTCATACACTCAGACCCTGCAATTTATCTGCTGCATGGTCACCTCATTTTCGGTGGAGTAACATTCTTGCTAGGAGCTCTCGAGGTGCAATGGGAGCGGACTTAAACCAAAGTATAATGGACCGCGGTGTAGAGTAGATGGATGAGGGAGTTCAGCAATATTCAGTACGAGCTAGGAGAAGAACGAGTAAAACAAATACAAATGAACAGTAACAAAATGGGCTAGTCCAATTGGTGTGGATAGTTTGAGGCCGGCGTCGAGGGATGGTTTGAGACGGGAGAGGGAGGAGTGGAGGGAGAGGAAGCGGAATGTGGAGTAGATATGGAGACGACAGACGTGTCTTTTCTTTTCTTTTTTTTTTCGTGACGAACTTTCGCTTTCGGTGTAAATTAAATATCATTTATCTTTCGCCTCCCCGTTGTTGACGTTGTCGCCCCAGACCCTCATGGCTTCTCACCCGCTCGACTCGTACACAAGTAGCACAGTCTCGATTCTTGATACCTCGCTGTAATTCTCTACGTACCCTCTCCTCCGTACCAAGATAATCTGAACGACCTGCGCTGTGATTCGTAGCGAGACGAGGATGAATGGACGAATTAATGGTGAAGATGTGGCCCTGACCCTTTGAGTTACTAAGACTCCTCATGGAACGCAGATAAAATCAATTTATTTGAGGGAACCTGCACCTGTATATGACACACGGTTTCTGTGCACATTCAACAGCGAGCGCTTGACAGGCTGATTATATTCGTGTTGTTCAAGGGAAACGAGGCACGATTTCCTGCTGTATCAAGTTCTTCAGTGAGGTAAATCCAGGCCGAGCGCAACCAGGGGCATGCGCACTGTCAACACGGCTCTCGGCATAGAATTTCCTTCTTCCTGTCTCGACTACCTCGACAGAAATCTTGGCCATAATCGCCTCATTCTATCCAAACTCTATCGCATGTTTTCTCCGTAATCGTGGTGAACTTGAAGCGTGAAGAAATTAATTGCCCTCGTTGATGCCTGTTGGAATCAAACCCGGATTCACTGCTGAAGCTTGAAGTTTGGTCGCGATGGATCCATCTCTGGCTGACCATGGGCGTGCTCGACGAAGTTGAACAGGCCCGAGTCGGACGAACGTCACTGTCCCATGATCTGAATCATGTATCTCGAAGAATCCCCCAAAAAATCAGAATTGGGAAGCTCAGCTTGGCCTCGACAGAAGTGATGGTCATCGTTCCAAACCCCCAACGAGTGCACTGTAAGGCGCTGACATTTTGCTTCCGTTTTTTCCGCCCCTTTTTGTAGGTTTTTGGGTGGGTTAATAAATAATCTGAAATAATCGCGTGTCTCTTGGGCCTTGATCTCCGCCCATGGGTACCTCGACTCTTGTAACCATAATTCGTGTTGGAATGAGAGCCTGGCGCACGTCAGTGCGCTTACGTGACCCGCGGAGTATCTCCCGACGTCGGCGTAACCACCGATACTCCGTCGTACGGCGTCGAATGGAGGCATAGATAAGTAGGCGACTCCTCTCTCGCCTACAACCACTTTCTATCCCCGCCTTCAGTCTCTCTTTACGCCCCACCATCCATTCTTCAAGTTGGTCCGATCTTGCACTCTTCAGACTTTCAATGCTCATCTACTGCCGGCGTGCTCCTTCCCGACTCGATTTCCATTCTTCTATGCGTGGCTCTGTCTGGGATCTGTTTACTCGAAAATCTCCCGGGTGCGGTGCTTTATCCCTCCGTGCAACCTCCGCTCATTTTGCGCTCCAGGACCATTCATTAATTAACTGTTCTTTAGCGATTTGCTCGTTCGGCGATGCAATTGCCCCATGTAGCTGTATCTGCATTGCCTTTCCCTCTCCTCTCGTCCTGCGGGTCCTGCCCGCTTGCCCCATTTGTGTACGGTGCTGCAACGCCGTTCAATTTCTCTCACCGTGGCAATATTCCCGTGGCTTAGATAAAAGCCAACGTCGAGCCGTTTCCCATCGCTGCCTTTTCCCATCTTTCCTTGATTTTGCGTCCCTAAGCTCCAGCCAAACTCTTCAGGCTTTTGGACAACACTTGGTTGTCAATGTATTTGCTCTCCTCTTGCCTTGGATTCAATCCCATCAATCGTGGCTTTGTCGATGATCGTTCGGATCAATGCTCTCGTACAACTTGCCGCAAGGTCACGCATAGCACAGTGCGCTCGCCCCATTTCGTGTGTGGTGGCAGGTTGTGGCCATGAAACATTATCCAAGCCCATCCAGTCATCTCTTCCCCTCACCCACATTTATGTAAATGTTCAACTACTTCGCCCCGACGGAAGTTCAAATTGCTCAGACAAGTTCGCCCAACTTGCGCCCAACCAGACCGGACAATGCGCAGGCGAGGACGCTTTCCTTATAGGGTTGGTGTTGTTCTGTAGTGTGGACTTCACACAGCTTCAATTCAATTGTCCTTTCCACCATCTGCCGGAGCGGAGCGGCGGCCTATCTTGTATTTGGTTATCTTTCGCGGGCCTGCGGAACACGTCGGTGACGTTTAATGGTGCGAGCACAAGACCGACATATTTCTGTTTTTGGAAGTGTGTCGCATCTGGCCCAGGTGTGCCGCATCTGACATGTGTCGCTCGAGTCTGGTATATCCTCTTCCAGAAGTGACTTTGACCACATCCATCTGCATCCATCTCGAGGTAAGGAGGAGGAGGATAAATTATACTGGCGCAGTCCCACAATTGGAACTACCAGTTTACTAAGAACAAACATGTAACCAAAATATGGGTGGCTATCCATATCCAGCTCCAAGATGCCCTTAGAGCACAACATACTACTGATTGGGGGCGGAGACCCCACAGCAATGGTAACAACTCCCTGCCCGACACGGATGAACACCGAGCAGACTGACGCAGGGAAAACCACATGGGAAAAAATACTCCCTGCGCTGTCAGGAGTTGCTCCACCACTGTAACGACTGCAGTCCCATTGGGCACGCATGCGAGACCTAGGAAGAAAGAAATACGGGAGTGAAAAAAAATATTTTGCGCTTGTTAAGCCGGTTGGGGGCCCGGTGCAATCTGCGCATGAGAGAGGTGAAATTCGCGCTGGATTCTGAGCATTGGGGTTGCGTAGAAAATTTCCAGCACATCGTAGGCATATGCGCAAGTAAAAAGGCCGTCGAAGTTCGATCAGCGGCGGACGCCTGCACCCGAACAATGCATGGACTGGGTCCTCAATACAAAAACCGGCATAGTCTCCATTGATTTGGTACAGCCTCCGGTCAGTCGCGATCTGCCCAAGTCATTCTTTCGCTAGGGAGAGCATGGCCTGACAGCAGAATATGTGTCAGGGCCCGCCGATGTTTCTCGTTGCTGACCCGTAAGTAATGTCGGAAGAATAAGACTTTTATGACCAGTTTTTTGTTGACTGTTTCAAGCCGATCCGCAAAAAGGTCGCGGGTTTTGCTGTAGGATAGAATTGAAGCTTGTATGTATTCTTCCATGGAGCCTGTGAGGCTCTTCAACAGACCCTCAACTGTTGTCTTGGACAGCGCGGTCGGTTGCGCGAGATCCCAGTAGATTAGAACCAGGAGCCTCGACAAGACCAAACAGATGTCGTTGACCCACGAGATTTTATGCTGTTTGGCGAGATCAACGGAGTCAAGCAGGCCGTCCACAATGAGCCTCGTGTCCGATAGCCGCCAGATGCAACAGGTAGTTCAGCAGCTGTCGAATCCTTCGATATTGAATCGGCTCCGGCGTAAGTTTTCCTTTCCTGCTTCATCTATGAGATGAGATTATTTTAGATGGCGAGTTTGAACGTCCATTGGGGCGTTCCTGGCCTATGTGACGTCCTTGACAATACAAAAAATAATTTTCATTTATGCTTTTTTGATCTTTTCTACCTCGTTTCCTTTTTCCGCAACACCGTTCTGATCTCCTTTTGTTGCCATAGGCTGGATGCCGCCCATCGATGATGAAGATCAATCGGATTCAGACGAGGAAGTCGTCTCAGGTTGGAACGTCTGCTTTGCTCGGGGAGCTATTACTATTGCAACGGAGTCGCCGATGCAGCGATGTCGTGCATTGGCAGCTACCTGTATGGTCTACTTTGCTCTAGTCTCTCCTAGACAGACACTTCAACAATTTTTGACGTCGTACCTCCGTTTGTTGAAGTCTGTTAGTAAGCGCGGGGTCCGATCAGAGCAAAACTTTGTTACATAATCATCGGAGTTTGAACTTACCATGGGTTCTCGCGTTTTGACGGCGCAAGGCATTTTTCTCATTTTCGTTTGAGGCAGTCTCACTATTAGTACTTATCCGCGACGATCTGCCTCTTCAGAATCTCCCTAAACATGCTTGAATTGGGGTTGTAGCACATGGTTAAAGATGAGGTGACATGAATGTGACATTTGCCCTTCAACTTGACTCGTCCACAGCAGCGTCAAATAGCACTCAAGAAATCCAAATAAATTTGAGCAATCACAGAACATGCATATAAATGTAATTGTGATGTTTTCATACGGCGCGATAAGGAGCAGTGTGCTCATTTTGTGATTATGTAATAAGCGATTACCCTGATCGGACACCTGAGCTTAAAACAGGACTAACTTTGCTCACGTATCGTTGTATAGAATTTGACTCGTTTATGAAATGTCCCAAAGCCTTCCTTCCGTCCAATGAGCCCTCATTGATTTTCTTCCTCCTTTTGAGCACATCCATGTGTTTCACCTGGTACCACTATTTTCTATACATGCCGCTATTCATCAGACTCGATCGGAAATCCTTGACAAGAGAAGCGCGCTCTAAAGGCGGGATAGACCAAAGCCGGCACTTACATGTATTCGAACCCCCGGCACATTCAGCTTATGGGCGGCACATTCGGGGCCACAGCCGGCACATTCTGTTGGACGCTGTGTCTGTTAAACCAGGGCACATTCGTACCATCAATTGAGAATTGATCCCGCCTGGAGCGCACTGTACCATCAAGTTACGAGTCTTGAATGGGTGCAAGACAGAAATGGCAGAAACACAACAGATAAAAAAATGTGATTGAAACACTGTAGTCTAACCTGGCTTGCTGCAGGAAAATCTACTTTACTGAATCTGCGACAATTCAGCTGGATGTGGGGAATTTGGTCGAATTGTAACCAAATTTGGCTTCGCGAACGTTGGCGAGCACAAATCACAAATGCTCACAATTATATAGATCTGATCGTGTATTTACAAATTTGACCAAATTTGTGAGAATCTGGGCGCATTTTTGACAGTCTTCCTCCGGCTTTTCCTTCCCCCGTACTTAGAGAAACCACAAGATGCATAATAAAAAATGTATTAAACATATGTAGTAACAGTATTATCTACGATCCCAGGTAACGCTGTTCATGCCATCGATGCCACAGATATCAAAAATTGAGGTCAGTAATATTACGAGGCGTGCAAAACCTGAATACTCGCAGATATATGAATACCGGGGGTTCAGATGAGACCTAGCAGATATTGAGTTGTGCAAGAAGATTTAGGTAAAGAAAAAAAACATCAGCGGTAATTCAAGTTTTACAGCATGAGAACAGCATACCTCCGACTCGGGGACACTAGTTCTAGGAAGCGGCGGCGTTGTTAGCATGAAAAGTGACTACGAGGACTCACGGTTAAGGCACATGGCAGATAGGTCTCATGAATCGTAGTCCCCGCAGAGAGCAAATCTACAAGGTCCTGTGCATGTTAGGTTAGCTTCCTTCAGTTCCATGTAGTTCTGTGGGGCAACTTACTCAAGACTGCGCTGCACAGATTAGACATCACGATATGTATGCACAGCTGGAAGATTGGAACGCGGTACACGGTGCTTTGGTGTGCAACTTAGATGTGTTAGTATATTTCACAAGCCATGTATGTGCTGACTGCACGCACAAAAATAGGAGACTACTGTGGCCGAAAATGTACGTGCTGGCGTGGTGTCTGAATAGTGAGAAAACAACCCAAAAAAAGAGCAGCGAGACTCAGGGATGCACTTGCATGACCCCCTGCACTCCAAAGATCGACGCTAGAGATGGTGTGGTCACCAAGCGAGTGCGGGGAGCGAGATTAGGCAGCATAGAGGATGCATCTGAAATCAAGGCATAAACAAGGACACCACGGATACTCAACAGCGAGGCGGGTCATGGTCCGACGTACATAGGTGTAGAAGCAATCAATCGATGCACCGAGACCCTGTCCACAAGAAGAGTTGATCAGTGACGGTATGCTTCGGGTTTTTGGTGCTATCGGTGGGCATTTTGACGCGTTGGCACACTTGTTGGAGCGAGGGGTAGTGGTGGAAAGAAGAAAAGAGGCGGGATGCAGTGAAGAAACGACATGTGTCTTTTCCCAGATTAGTCAGTGGCAAGCCCAGCACATTCCCGAAATAGAATGTGCCGCCCTTGCGTTCACCTGCGGCACATTCACTCAATGTGCCGCCTGTGAGCTGAATGTGCCGGGGGCTCGAATGCATGTATGTGCCGGCCTTGGTATATACCCCCACTGAAGTCAACAGCACCCGATCCCGAATTGAACGAGGACCCTTGCAGTCCACTCAAGCCTTACTACCTAAGATGGGCAGGTACGTATACACACCATATGCGACCGGGTGGTTGAGTGCCTTGATTTTGGGTTGAATTTATATGGAAGAAGTTGTGGGACCAAAGGGTGGTTGAAGTTGTAATGTTGAAATTCAACGCAGCTGTCAAGACAAGCCCTGGGTCGACCTGGCTTTGGCGGGACAGTGAATAACCTGGCTGGGATGATAATCAAATAACCCGGTCTGGAGTGGTCGCGACAGACAATGAGAGGGCAGCACTGAACAACCCAGCTCTAAAGGGGAAGTTTGGCTGTAGCTGTTGAGGCGGGATGTCATGAGACTCGTGAGAGGTGGTGGAGTAACCGCCTAGTCACCGAACTCGAGGATATCTCGAGGAGGGGATGATGTGCGTACGAGCATCGTTCGTGATTGTGGTGAGAAAGTGCTGCACCGTTGTTAGGTCAAAGTAGACTTGATATTAGACGAGGTAGAATCTAAAGTACATGTAGATTCTACCGAGTTTATATACCGTATCTCCTGAAACTGATGGTTGACTACTTGTGAAATATCGGATGCTCCTAGGTGTTCGATCGTGGCAACAGGCGATCAGGGTATCCCGATCCTCATTGGATTTGGCAGGAAGACATATTTGAATAACCCCTGGTTGGTTATTCTGCTTCGTCGTCTTGCTGTTGGTTGCAAATACATTCAGTTATTTGCTCCACATCGTTGTTTCGATAACCCGGGGTGCCTGGGGTTCAGGATTTGAATGTGTTTAAGGAATTTGGAATTTGGAACAGTTGCAGGCATGCCAAATCATGACATTACCCCCCCTCTTCAAGGGTCGATGTCCCAGCGACCCTAGAATATTGTGGAGCATGGATTTCGTTTCGTACTTCCAAGAGGAACCCGGTGGACCCCGGTCATTCCTTGTTTCGGTGTTTTATTCCTCTTCATCCCAATATTTGATCGCGGTAACCGGCTTCTTGAGTCTTGATCCCCGAGCACTGCCACAGTACCAGCATAATTGACGGAAGCAAATCGTGTAGATCACGCGTGGTCATACGCGACCTAAACATTAATTGCTTCCCCATTTGGCCTTTTGCATAATGTTTCAGCTTTAGCTTCTTCCACTTGCAAACGCGGGTTCTGGGCTTGAGGTGTGCTGCAGGTTCTTTGTGCCCCTGACCGTGCTTTATATAACCCGGTCAGGGTGCAGGTGCTGCTCCTATCTTTTTCTCTTCCCCCCCCCATGTCGGATTTTCCTTGGAAGCTGGCCTGTCCTTATACACGTGCCCGGGTGCGTCTTGCTCTTTGTTTGCGCGATTTTGAAACCGCCGTCCCTTCACCGGAGCGCCTGCTTGGACTACCACATCTCCCCTTCAATCCTGACATCGTCCTCAACCCTTGGAGGGTTCCTTTTCCCCGAGAGTGCAGCTGGGATCACTCTGACCCTTCTCGTACCCGAGCATACGTGGGTCCCCTTCCTGCAACTCTGGAGCGTCCGGGAGTTATACTCCCCACGGCGGTCTTCCTGCCCCCATCCTCCCAGTTCAACCCAGCGCTCTGGGACTGGTTGAGGAACTCTCGACGTCCTCTCCAGGACGTCCAACTCCCTCCACGCCGGCACCACTGTGCCTATCAGCGCGTACCCCTCGGTGGCATCCCAGAGGTATACCCCCTTTCCTGGTCGTTCGCGGAAGTCGCGCACCAGCTTTTCGTTGTCCAGGTCCCTGCCTCTTAGTTCCGATTCCAAATCTTCGGTCCTCCAGATATGCAAGTCATTATCATCCGGAACGCACATCTGCGCAACAAAGTGATTGGGGATTTGGATTTGAGCTTGGAGATCGTGTCCCAGTTTGATGACATCTTGAGTGCGATCTCGCGCATGAACAGTGACAATGAGGGCGAGTCCCGGAGGACATTGACGATCATGGTGTGTCCTCTGTCTATTTCTTCCCATTCGTCTCACCTCACTCTCTTCCTAGCTCGAGTTCGAGCAGTGGCTTCTCTGGTTTTCGCAGGTCGGGGCCTCGGTGGCCTACTCGTTCCACTTTGTCGACTTGCTTGATCAGATCGTCCAAGTCCTCCATCCTGAGTGGGCGCCAGAATATCGCGTCTTCGACCTTAATCGTCACCAGACTAGGCTTGTGGAGTGGGGTTCAACCCCTATCTGGAGCAACTACTTGTGCCCCTCCACCGCCATCCGGGTTCTTCCTGCGAATTTGTTCGACCCTCGGGAGCCCCTGGCTCCTAATCAACCCAATGAGCAGTCTACCTGGCTCCAATTCCCATGCATGGCCGAATTCTATGATCGTACATCGTTTGCTCTGTCCCCTCGGCATTGTATTGAACCCCGGGTTCTTAGACTTGGCTGAGGTGGGAATGAACGGCCCTTCTGCGTGTATTCCTTGTGAGGCGGCAACCGTGTCGCTGCCCGATTTCGACGACCCGGACCCTTTGTACATGTCGCGGGTTCTCGAGGGGTACGAGTTGGACGAGTTCGTGCGGGAGCAGGACTTGGATTGGCGGGATTTCGCAGGCACCACTCCGATGGTTACTGCGACTCCTCCCCCTTCACAGGCTCCTTCGCCCCCTCCTCCACCTCCGCCTTCGCGCCTGCCCCCTCCTCCACGTCCTAATTGGAACCAGGAGGACTTCATCCCTGTCCCGCCCCTCAGCCCCCCGCTGAACATCCCCTCCAGGAAATGTCGCCGGGGTTCTGATGAGGTCGAAGCAGGGAGGGAGTGCCGAGCTGCACCTCGTCATCCTTCCCCGCCTCCTGCCCGTCGCCCGCGGTTGCCTTCTCCTCGTCGCAACCCACAGGGCCCCACAATTCGAATCCCGGCTGGCAATTGTACGCCGTCCAGATGGCCTCCAGCGCCGAGGTTAATCACTGACACTCGCATGGCACTGACCACCTTTGTCCATGAGGCGCACTGCCCGGTTGGCGCTGTGGTCCGCCAACTCCTGCTGCGTTGCCCCCACTGTGACCCAGGTCGGTTCTGCTCAGACAACACCGACCCCAACGCGAAACGTCCCAACAAGCCGCGTCGCACTTGTTACCACTGTAACAAGCAACACGAAAAATGCCAACCCTGGACCGATTTCCAGCAGGCGTTTAACAAGCAGCTCGAGGAGGTCTTGTGGGAGTTCTGTTTCGAGTTTTGGGAACACTTGGGTGAGGGCCGGTACCAGCTCCTGCTCCCCGACCCTAGATTGGGGGATCTGGCACACTTGGGTACGTCGCTTATCCTTTCATTGTTGTCCACATCTGAATCTTCCTCCTTTTCTAGCGAGTTTGGTGGACTCGTACAGGACGTTCCTGTACGAATTCCAACCCCTCCAAAACACAGACCGGTCGTTCCATCATCGCACAGCAAATGCAAATCGTCCTCGCGCCGCGCCAGGTCCTTCTCATCGCCCGGCGTGGGCTGCAACTGGCACTGCCAGGTCCAGTGCGTGTCATCCACATGTATCACCTCCGCCCCGTGCCCGCCCTCGCGACGACGGCCTGGGATTTTCGCTGGGGGATTTTGATCTGGACGAAGAACCTGCGCCCCCGCCCTCACAGCAAGCGTCTTCAAGTTGGGGACCTCATCCCCGACCGGCGCCTCCGGTTGTCCCACCCTTCGTGTCGGGGTCTTCAGCGGGTCCAGGTTTCAACAACCCCTCAACCGCTTTCCCTGCCGACGTGGAGATGGAGCCAGCCCCGCCCCTGTTCCTCAGCAGCAACCCGGAGTTCACCTCTGAAGGTGTCGTGCGAGATGCTCAAAACCTCGCCGCCCATCTCTCGACCTTTACAACCGAGCAACGCGCTCAATACGTGGCGCATTTTGCTTCTGTCCTTGAGCTCGTAAGCCAGGATGTCGAGATGCCGCCCGTGGATCGAAAAGGGAAGGGGAAAGCGAAGGAGTGAGGATGGAAGGGGTGAATTCGGACTTGCGCGTGCCGGGACGTTTTCATACAAATTTTTTCTGTATTCATTATATCATGACACATGTCGACAAATACCATAGTCTTGTAATTTTCGAAGTCTTTTCTTGAACTACGCAATTTTCGAACTGTGCAAGTTTCTTTGGGAAGTGAGATGAGATAAGATAAAGAAGCGAGTGATGGAAAGATACGAGTCGGGTATAGGTGCAGATCAACCGCGGGTATTTCCATTCGGGTTCTTGACATCTGTCCCTAATCCTCTGGTTCTCCAAGAGTCCGTTCGATTTCCTCCACCGGTCTCCCAGTGCCAGGTTCTGCCTCGTAGATGATCTGCTCGGCTCCTTCTACAGGTTCTCCATTATCGAGTACCACATACCCTGGTACATCTGTTTGTCGGGAGTTGTTAATTCCCTGAATCGTTTCTGCCAAGCCCGGGACTAGCATTGTCATCCGGGAAAACGGGTCCCTCACAAAGAGGTCGTCGGCGTGTGCACCCACTATGTCCATGAGGGGCAGCATGTCTGCATATTCATCGTCATTTGGGGCCACAGTGCCCCTTCCGTGTTCCCTCCGGAGGTCGGGCCTCCTTGCGGGTTGTCTTCCGTGTTGTCCTTGGTGGAACATGGGTTGTGGCTGCGGCCTGCACAAGCGTGCCAACCAACACCTGAAGTCGTGACCGTAGCCACGGATAATTTCCATGAGACCGCGTCTCGCTCCTACGAGATGCCTGTGTCGAGGGCCGAGGTATGTGGGTACCGGGGAGTACCGGGCCACAAACAATCCGGCAAATGCGAGGAGAAGAAGGGCCACGATGGTGTGTACCACCAACCGTCCTATATTTCCTTCCTCTCTAGAGTTCTGCAGGTAGACATTCATCTGTAACATCGTGGTGTTTCGAAGGGTTTTATTCGTGCATGGTGATGATCGTCGGGGTGGGTAGACTAGATTCTACCTTCTGTCAAGACAAGCCCTGGGTCGACCTGGCTTTGGTGGGACAGTGAATAACCCAGCCGGGATGATAATCAAATAACCCGGTCTGGAGTGGTCGCGACAGACAATGAGAGGGCAGCACTGAACAACCCGGCTCTAAAGGGGAAGTTTGGCTGTAGCCGTCAGGGTGGGATGTCGCGAGACTTGTGAGAGGCGGTGGAGTAACCGCCTAGTCACCGAACTCGAGGATATCTCGAGGAGGGATGATGTGCGTACGAGCGTCGTTCGTGATCGTGGTGAGAAAGTGCTGCGCCGTTGTCAGGTCAAAGTAGACTTGATATTAGACGAGGTAGAATCTAAAGTACATGTAGATTCTACCGAGTTTATATACCGTATCTCCTGAAACTGATGGTTGACTACTTGTAAAATATCGGATGCTCCTAGGTGTTCGATCGTGGCAACAGGCGATCAGGGTATCCCGATCCTCATTGGATTTGGCAGGAAGACATATTTGAATAACCCCTGGTTGGTTATTCCGAGTCTGATTGTCAATACGAATAACCCCTGGTTGGTTATTCTGCTTCGTCGTCTTGCTGTTGGTTGCAAATACATTCAGTTATTTGCTCCACATCATTGTTTCGATAACCCGGGTTGCCCGGGGTTCAGGATTTGAATGCATTTAAGGAATTTGGAATTTGGAACAGTTGCAGGCATGCCAAATCATGACAGCAGCTGTCCGATTGTTTAGGATGAGAACGGGAGCTTTGACAGGCAATATTAGGCAGGTTGCGCAGCAGCCACCGAGCCACGTGGTGGCTGATTTACTGTGCGCAAACGGTGGCTGGTGGCTCCAATGGCTCAATTCATGAGACATTTCTTTGGTTCAGTGGACTCATTTTGGGGTCCTACTGAGCATCTGCAAGCACCTGGTCACTCCATGCCTGCAGCTGGCTGAAGAAAGGCAAAGAAATTCTCATTTGAGCAGAAATTCCCTGGGGGAGTGTTCAGAGTGGTTGCCGAGGCAGAAGTGCATAGTTACCCTTATTACTTTGCCTTTCAGAGTCATTCGTTGCCTGGGGTTCAAAATTCTACCGAGCCACCAGCCACCATTTGCGCACAGCAAATCAGCCACCATGTGGCTCGGTGGCTGCTGCGCAACCTATCTATTGTAGAGATAACTTACCACGGCAGCATAGTAGCAAAAAATAGGTGAAAATGAGGCAAAAAGGCAATACGTCGAGGACGATGACATTACCCGACCCCGAATCGAACGGGGACCTCCGGCAGTCCATTTCGAGGTTCATCACAAAAGACAGACAGGTACACGCCATGTGCGATCGAGTGGCTGAGTACCTTGATTATGTGTTGACTTTACTTATTGAGTAGAGGAGAATTGCGGGATCGAGGATGGTTGTAATTGACATTCAACCGGGCTGATCAATATTTATGATGCAATATTTGGTGATAATTAGGACACGGAAGGACGAAAAAGAAATGTGGTGCAACAGACTCCATCACCCGACCCGAATTGAACGGGGATCTCCTGCAGTCTACTCCGAATGGTTTTTAAGGCAGGTAGGCGCACGCCATGTGCGACCAGGTGTGCGACCGGGTGGTTGAGTACCTTGGTGTAACGTTGAATGTATATGCGATCATTCGGCCAGTTCATCTGGGAAAGTCAGCAGAGGTTTAAATTTTGAATCCCATGGATCCTGGCTTAGAATACACCCACCTGATTACTGTACTCTAAAGTGAGCCTCGCAGTGGTCTGAAAAATTAGAGAAGACGATCCTAGAGTAGGACATCTAAGAAACGCTGCAAAAAAATCAGCGAAGACAGCTAATTCATCACCCCACCCGAATCGAACCGGGACCTCCTGCCATGCGGTATACCTGGTGTAATTCCTTGGCAGGTGCACATCATGTACCATCGGGTGGTTGCGACCGTGACCTGGGGTTGAATTTATGGGAGCGACATTGTATTGTTATTACGTTAGACTCAGGCTGGGATTTTACTGTAAGCTCAAGAGATGTATGATTTTGGTCCGGGATGGTTAAGGATGTCGTTGACTTCGACCTGAGAACATCATCAATGATTCCATCAAAATCAACATGCACTGCGCTTTGACCACCACCAGCATTTCCCTGGATTGAATCTCCACAAATCTCGCGCGTCCAACCGCAGCTCGGCGCACGATCCAGACGCATGCGATTCTCATGGTACAAGAACTGGTCTGAAGGACAGTGACAGTTGCGACGTCGTCAGTCTGCAATATTTTGGGCCACCAAGAGCCCTTGGTGCCGGTGCATGGACTCGGAGGCACCGGAGCTGTTCATGGTGAAGGATTAGGTTGGTGTCTTCCTTTTTCCTTTCTTTTCGGAGGAACGAGGGTTAGAGTCGATAATCGTGCACCGTGGCCTCCCTCTTTCTTGGGCGGGGTTTTTATCGGTTAGGGAGCGGGATGGGCACGGGATGAATATATGTGATTTCAAGTCGCTCCGAGATGGGTGTCGTTTTATGGGCCTTCCCTTTATATTCCAGCTCTACTATCTTCTCATCCCTGCTCCTCTCTGATCACCCTCGCTTACGCTCGCTCGCCTCCAGGTCTCCAGGTCTCCCTCTGCTGTTCCCGCTCAAAAACACCGTTCTCGCACACGCTTTCACAGTGTGTGTCTTTACTTTCTGCTCCTTCGACTCGGCTTCTACTTCGTGGAGAGGTGGAAGAGACTGCACGTGTGCCCGAGTTGGTGCGCGTGTGCTTGAGCTTGCCACGCCCCAGTCTTTGGACGCGGAGGCTGGACCGCGGTCGGGCCCTGCTGCTCTTGCGTGGTTGGTCCTCATCTTGCCTCTGCCGCCTTTCTCGCTCTTGCTCGTGCTCTTGCACTGCAGGCAAAATGGGGCTTTTCTTCGCCGCTGCAGCCGCTGCGTCAAGCTCTTTCTCGTTTTCTCTTCCGAGGTCGAGTCAGGGCAACACCCCCGCTCCATCCCTCCAAGCTGTTCACGGACACCGTGACGCTCGGCGTTGACGGCGAACGCGCGCGCGGCGTTTCGGGATATGGGCTGACGTCAGACGGAGGGCGCTGTCTGTCGCCGTGTCCTGTCTCCGACCACATAAGACGGAGTTCCTTCGACTATTCTCGAGACGGAGCGTGGGCTGAGGGCGGAGAAGACCTGAGGAAAGAAAAGGAGCTGCTCTTTGCTCTTTGACAAGGAGGCCGCGGGCCGCGGGTGGAGAGCGCAGAAAGATGCCAGGCGCTGTCGTCGACGCCGTGCGGGCGGCGAGTCGCGTCCCTCTCTACCGTTGCTCCTCGCCGTCTAATTTACCCCCATTCCATTTTCTTTCTCTTTATTCTTTCTCTTTTTCTTTATTTCCCCTTCTCTCTCTCTCCTCGTGCCCCCCCTCTCTGACGCCCATGGCCAGTTGCACAGGTCAGCCCGTAGGGCGCTCGAGCGACGGTGCGTTCCCTCCGGGCTGGTTCTTCCAGGCTGCAGCGACCTAAGCCTTGGACCTTGGAGCTGCGCATGCGTCCTGAGCTGAGCGACGCCAACGTCCACTCTGGACCAGTCCTGCGGATGCTCATTTGGCCTCTGCTTCTTGAGTCGTGCTTCGTTCTCATGCACATCCCCCGCGCAGATGCCGTGCTGCTCTTGATCTTTCTTTTCGATTCGCGGTGATGCATCACGATGGCACGTCCACTTTCCCGGGCGAGCGAGCGCAGGCATGAGCACCGGCGGACGTCACGGTGGTACCGTCTGCATGTGCGGGGATGCGTCTGCGGGATGTGTGCAGCTGCAGGCGTCTGTAGCTCAGGCTGGCGTAGCGTATTGCGCTGCGGATGGGCCGGTGACGAGCGGCGTGCGTGTACGGATCGAAGCCCGTGAGATGGGTCGCTAAGGAGCGCGTGGAAGCCCGGCGTTGTGGATATGATCATGGTGTTCCAAGAGCGGGCGTGCGTGTGCGTGTGCGCTGATGAGATATACACGTATCCACGTATCGCTCCCGGTACCGGTGCCTCGGTCGGGCTCGGGCTGGCGGATGGCGTACATTGCGTGCAGAGCGGCGGGGCTCGCGCACCAGTCAGGGAACCACGCGGCTGCATCGACGCGAGGCTTGCGGACGTTATCAAGATGTCCCATGGGCATCTGCGCGAGGATTGCGAGGCGGGGCGGGACGTGCGTGCGTATGAGGACGCCGATGGGTGCATGTTTCTCGGACGAGGCGGACGTGCTGGCGTCTACGGGGATGTGTGCAGTATCGCGCTGCACGCGGAGCGCGGATGGGTCGTGTGTGCGGATCGAGGCCCGTGCGTCCGCGTTGCGGATGTGGCGGATGTGATCATGGTGTTCCAATCCAAGGACGGCCAGCGGCGGGCCGCGCGTGTGTGCTGATGAGTACACGCATCGCTGGGATGGCGGCGTACCTGTACATTGCGTGCGGAGCAGGGAGGCTCGAGCGCCGGTCGGCGCGCGCGCTCCACTTCTGCGTCGACGCGGACGTGATGTCCCCTACGGAGGGAGCGGGCCTGGGGGCTGGATCGACAGCGGCGGGGCGTGCGTGTGGGGGCGCCATTGGGTGCATGTATCGCCCGGATGTGATCCTGTATCTGTGTCCATTGCGCGGCTTGGGGACCGTCGGGGAGACGCCCTGGGCATGGGATGCGTGTCGTGGATGTACCAGCACCGCGGTCGCGCTCTGATGGCACCCTATGCGAGCTGAGTATGTATTACTCGGGCCTCGGGAGATGGTGGGGCTCGACGTCCGCTAAGATGACAAACCACCCGCAGCTCGCGGCAGGCGCGAGCGACTAGTGTCGAGTCACGGTGTCGCCGTTCATGCGACGGACGCGTGCTCGTGGGGAGCAGCACTAGCGGGGCAAGTGTGTGTGTATACTCAGGCTGCGGGTGTGTCAGTGTCGGTGTCGGTGTCGGTGTCCAATGGGATACAGGGTGCGCCTGGACGCGGCGTTTCTCGCGCGGAACGTTTCGTCGAGTCGTCCCGGTCCCGGTCCCGGAGGAGACCCACCAAATGAAGATGAGCGTGCGGACGTGGGGCCTATCCCATCGCAATAAGTTGGGCGAGCACGGTGGGGTGACCTGTCGTGGGCTGCGGTCGCCTGGCTCACCCTGCCTATCTTGGTCTGGGAGCTGCGGAAGCTTGCGGTGTCTGTCGCCGCTGGAACATAGATTGCTTAGGCGCGCTCGCCTTGAGTCGGTCGCAAAGACATCAGCGCAATCGTGCTTGGGGTCAATTACGGACTCCCTTTCACCTACGAACGCGTGCACTGGCGGAATTCCTCCACGTTGCGTATTGTATAGGTCCGCCGACAGAAAATATGCCTGCTTCTGCTGCGCTCTTCGCATAAATATGTAAGTAGTGTCCTGTTCGTAGTGTCCTGTTCGTCAAAACATAGATTATTCATCGAAATTTTCAGTGTACCTAGCCTTCATAGCACAATGAAAGCGAAAAAAACTTCATACTCTCGATTATCTGAGTTCCGAGCAGACACAAAGAGGCGTCTCAATATTTTGGGGACAGATTTAAGTAATTGCATCACGGGCCAAGTAAAATCCCATGAACGCATAAATATTTATTCTTCTCTTTTAACCCGCTTCCGAGCGCTTCGACGCGTGTTTACGCTGCTGGATTCGCGCAGAGTCGCGGCCGAGCTGGCACGGGTCACCGAGCGCAATCTAGGGCGGGCCTCCTCGTCATCACTTTCCTCCTTCACGATCCGGGACGCGCGCCGCCGCCTTTTGCTTGCGCTTGGGCCGGCTGCCGTGTCGTCGTCGTCGTCGTCAGCGTCAGGAGGATCACTCGCACCCGCACCATTCTGTCCCCGCGCGTCCGTGAGCAGGCGGGCGAAGTTGGACCCGGAAAACCCGCCGACACCGGGACGCGATTTGACGGCCCCTCCTTTAGCGAGTCGGGAGAACTCGTCTTTCACGTACAGAGGGGGCGGCTGCCGCGGCGGCGGCGGCGCAGCGGCTACCTGAGCTGGGAAGTGGATCTGAAAGAACATCCAGCTGGGATCCAAGGCGGGGCTGCTGCAGTGGTTGAAGCCGCAATCTTTAAGGAGCGTGAGGAGGTTTTCACGGATTGCGGGGCGATACGCGTTCAGAACGGTGGGCAGTGGCACGGGCTGCAAAAAAATGGCCTGTGCGGGGTCCAATGCCCACGCCGGCTGTGACATCGGGGTGTCGCGCGAGCGTTCGAGTGTGTAATATCTGGAACTCGTATAAGAAGGAACATGAAGGTACTTGAAGGTCTACGCACTCTTGTTCGAGGTCACGCATAAGCTTGTACCGAGCTGCTTTTAGCCACTCAATCGCTTGCGGTTCGAGAGCCTTGAAGTCGGGGGTGTCATCTCGGATGGCTGCAATTGTGTCATTAAAAAGTTTGGCGACGTTTTTGAGGTCAAAAGGCTTCGCTCGAGGTGGCATGATGGAAAAGAAAGGGGCAAATCTGCTTGGTTGTGCTTGGTCGAGTCGGCTAATCGGCACTTTGTCGGCACTTGACCAGAACCATTACGAAGCGGATTCTCAATGAAAACAACTCCATTTTTTCAAGTCGACTTCGCCTAGACCCGGACTCTCACGTACGTATCAATCAATTTTTTTCCCAGTGGCGCCAATCCCACCTCCATACAATTTTGAATTTTCTGCTCCAAGAAACTCTCTGCCAGAACGCATTCGTACCGATCTCGCGCAGCGCGCTAGAGTAGTTTCTGGCACTCCGGATTCCCAGCTAACCCAAACCACGTCTTTCCTTTGCTCTCTTTCAGCCGAGCTAGAGATTTGAACTCCGGCCCTCCTTGCAACTGCTTTAAATTGGCGACATAGACTGGCTCCATTCTCACTCTGTGCGATCTGAGCTCGGACGACATGCATGCTCCTTCCGCACGCCTTGACCCTTCTCGTCGACGTTGAATCAGAATTGTCAGGTGAAATTTGGAGGATATCTACTCAGTGACCCAATTTTTAGCAAACTCCATCGATCTGCTTCGATACATCTATCAACGGGAGTAGAACTTGGTGACCATCTGACGGCCCGGTTTCAATGAACTAATGATAAGGAGGCATTCATCCGTACAAAATCATCTACGTACTCAGCTTATATGTAGGTAACTGGGATTTTGGGACGAAGTCCGGGCACCGACATGCGAGAACATGGCCACTATGTTGACCGAAGGTGGGCTCACTGTTTCCACGGTACACTGCCTTGCCTGGATCCTGTCACTCATCTAAAAAAAAAAATTATAAACGGGATTCCGGGATGCACAGCTATGACTTCTAATGCATCACATCTTTGGGTACTTTTGAAGCACTGGCAACTGTCTGGCGTGGTCTCACCTCGCTACTTGCCCAAGAACTACGATGCACTACACTGTAGACTCTCAGCGATTCGACGACGGCTGGAATGCCATGATGCAACTTTTGTTGGAAATGGGGGTGAGTAGTACTGTACCATAAATCTGAAAGCTGTCGATTCTGATAAGCGGCTAGGTTTCTCTCCTGCTCTACGGCGGGTCGTGTGCAACCTCGTCCTTGACTCGTAATTGACCGGGTCATAGGCATCTACATCTCCCTCTTTTTGCTCACCATCCACCTCCTCTTCCGTCGCCGAAAATCCCCCGGAATAAAACTTCTCATAGTCATAAGTTGCATTATGGCTGTTGTGGGAACGGCGCAGATGGCAGTCGCCATCGCCGAGACCGTTGTGACAGCTCGCCTCGTTCAACAGGTTGTGCACTCGCAAGTCTTGCAAGAGCACATGAGCCTGTCCAAGTTTTCGGTGTTGAAGACCATCAAAGCGTTCGGCATCTTTATAAACAAGTGAGTAAGCCCAATCTGCATTTCGAACTGGGACTCAGCCCAACCACTAGTTTTGTAACAGATTCCCTTTTCGTTGAGTATTCTCATCCGTTGTGTGTACATGGATTGATATGGACTTTAGTTATATCGCTGCTATATGATATGGGGATTCCGCAGGAAGGTACTCATCGTACCGGTGCTGCTAATGCTATCTACCTTCGGTGAGTCATTTTCCCGATTTTAAACCACCGCTAGATGGCACTGTCCGGTTCTTGCGTAGTTATGGGGATTGTGTGGGTCACAGTATTCGACGGCGCTGTTAATGCGACACGAATCATATTTGTCCTGGCTGCTGCAACAAATCTCGTTCTCACGGCTCTCACTGGCAAGTCTGTATCCTCAAATGTCAACATTCAATTAAAGGCTCGTTCAGCTGGTCGGATATTGTGGATCCGGCATGCAGCATCACATGTTGGTCTTGACTGCACCATCCGTAGTCGTTACAATACGACCATTGGACTTATGTATGATTATATATTTTACTGTCTAATATCCCCTGACATGACTTCCAGACTCGAGTCCGGCGCAATCTATTGCCTTGCAGTAATATTCCTGGTTGTCGCGGTCTCGCTAAATGATCTGGAATTCTACTACATCGGACTCGGCATTGCGGAGCAGCTGATCGTCAGTATAGGTCATTCTCGCTTGAGCTAGCTTACCTACCCTCCAGAACATAATACCTACGTTCACACTGGTGTACGTTGGACTGAAAAACAGAGATTACAGTCACCCCGCAGCACATACCCACCAAATTGTATCGAACAAACACATTGCCTTCCGTTCGGGCGCAGTGCAGTCATGCCAACCTTGTGAGGTACTCGATATCAAGCCGCAGGCGACGGAAGAGAAAGATGGGGAATGTGTATAAGATGACCTGCATGAATGGTGGTCTTGTATTATCCTTTTGTCGCAAGTACAATTTTGGTTAAACTTCCTATATATGTAAAACCTTCAAGATCATAAAAAAAACCTTGTCTACTCAGATAGAATACTCCCGAAGTGTTGTGTGAAGTATATGTAAATGCGCTATCTGCGATTCATATTATCGAACCGTGGGAACTTGTGGGTAATTGCATTCAATGGAGGCTCAATTTTGTGCTGATACATACAAGCATGCTCATAGAACCGGTGTGGAAAGATGCACCCAAGACTTCAAGAAACCAAAGAAAAACCGAGTTCGACATGTTGCCGGGATATTATTATAGGCGGCAGGTGCACACCATGTGCGACCGGGTTTTTCTTTGGGAGTTGACTTGACGGAAACGAGAGTGAAGGCGGATTTGGTGTTGACATCGATGATTTATTAGAGCGGTTCAACTTTTCGAGTAATATGCCCGGAACTGGAAAGTTCACTGGCCACCAATGGCCGCCGGTGTACCTTGGTGGACATCAAAGGCCATCGGCTCACACGGGTCGACAAGATAAGATAATGTTCTGCGGCAATCTACATCGGTTGGCGCTAGCCCTTTTATCCACCTCCACTGATCTCCACTGGATTCCAGTGGAGATCAGTGTAGGATAGAGCATTTTCTCAGATTAAAGTGGGCTCACTGAACCCTGCAGGTACTGCGGCCCCCGAATAAATCCCATGGCAAAGATTCAACGAAGGTTGAATTACAGCGAATATGCGATGGCACAACGACACCTCTTCAATTTGAGCCTTCCACGCATCTGCCTCGAAAAATAGCTCCTTCCGCAGTTATAGGGTCTGAAGTGGGAAATATAAATTCCTGGATTGTTTGTAAGGCTCGGCGTACCATAATTGGAGGCCTGTACATCGACCTTAGTCTCAATTTCATTCTGAATAACAAGGCTGGAACTCACAAACAATGAATCACTCATAGCATCTCGGGGCTTAATAATAATAATGAGTGAGGTTGAAAAATATTCACGGAAGAGACTAATCAGTCCGACTTAGGAGCAAACTATCTAAATTCCCGTGAAGGTATAGAAGTTTGTCAGGAAGGACACGGAAATCCAAGTGGATTCCATCTGAGGCCCACTGTTGGCCATGGGTTTCCATCGGTTTTCACTGATTCCCAGCGCATCGGCACAGGTCGGCACTGGTTGCCAACATCAGAGCCGTCCATTGCCGATCAATGCCGTTGCTAGTGCCGCGTGTATTACTGAACTTTTCAAGGTTGGATGTTGAACTTTGAACCCGGAGGCCAAAGTTTGCATAAGAATTTTGCGGTGACGGAAGGACAAAAAAAAAAGATGGAACAATCCACTAAATCACCCGACACCGAATTAAATGAGGACCCCCTGCGATAATGACAACTCTACTACTACCATCAGTTGCACACCATGTGCGACCGGGTGGTTGTAGCTTGATTGATGGTTGACTTTATCCAGTAGAGGAAAATTGGGCGGTTGAAGCCTGAAGGGTGGTTGAAGTTGAAATTGAATGCGGCCGTCCGACTGTTGATAGCTGAGGATTGGAGCTTGGCTCGTATGCAATCTTGTGGTGAATTTATCACTGCAGCATACAAAAAAAGGACGAAAAAGAGGCCAAAAAGAGCAACAACGAAAACAACACTATAACCCGACCCCGAATCGAACGGGGACCTCTTGCAGTGCACTCATAGTTTGACCATTTAAGACAGGCAGTTACACGCCATGCGCCACCAAGTGGTTGAGTGCCTTGATTGTGGGTTGACTTTATATGAGAAAGATTGTGGGATCAAACTTGAAGCGTGGTCGTCGGTCGAGCTGGAAATTCAATATAGCCGTCCGATTATTTATATCTGGAGCTTGGACCAGCAATATTGTGGGGATAATTTGCCACTGCAGCATAGAAATAAGGCTAAAAGAGCAAAAAAAACAATATCACCCAACCCCGAATCGAACCTGGACCTCCTGCAGTCTACTCTCAAGGGCATCACTTAAGACAGGCAGGTACACGCCATGTGCGACCGGGTGGTTGAGTACCTTGATGATGAGTTGAATTTATGAAATTGCGGCAGGTTAAGCTCAAACTTCAACCGGGCCGTACAACTGTCTATGTCTCGTCGTCGTCTGGTGAGCAAATTTATTTGCGGCCTAAAGCGAGGACCGTGCTGAGCAAGAGAAGCGGCAGACAACTGCGCGACTTCCTGTGGCAGCAGACACGGACCAAACACTACACGAGGACTTGTACAGTAAGGACGAGAACAAATATAAGAAATAAAAGAGAGAGAGAAAACGAGATGAAGGGATGGTGGGTGGGTGTGAAAGAAAAGCAGCTGCAGGAACTGCGAGCATGCTGTGAGGTGAGTGTGGAGGAAGAGAGACGTGCTATGCACCTGCGAGCATGCTGTGAGGTGAGTGTGGAGGAAGAGAGACAAAGACATTGGCGCGCGATCGCGTGTCAAAGTGCCATCACGGCACGTGGGCGCTCCTCCTTGCATAGACCGTGTTTGGCTCGTCAAACACCTCTTCTATGTCTCGTCGTCGTCTGGTGAGCAAATTTATTTGCGGCCTAAAGCGAGGACCGTGCTGAGCAAGAGAAGCGGCAGACGACTGCGCGACTTCCTGTGGCAGCAGACACGGACCACACAGAAGACAGCCTCGGAAGCCCAGAGGGCAGAGAGAGGCGGCCCGAGGAAGCGGCCACAAAAAACTAGGGGGCTCAAAAGGACGACGACGGGCGAGGCTCGGTGCTGGTGAACTGAGAGTCAGACAGCGAGAGAAGAACAGGGGATGGAGTCCGTGAAAGATAGGGTGCTAGCTCAAACATGCGGGAAAATTGAAAGCGTGAGGCTGCGTCGGCAATGGCGTTATCGTGGGTGGAGATCCAAGACGACTCGAATGTGAAGTCGAGGCGACACGCAAGGCCAACAAACTGGCGAACAAGGTTCATGGCTGGAGCGGATCGAATGGAAAGGTTGCGGATAGCAGAGTCCGCCCCCTGGTTATCAGTATGGAAAACAATATGCTTGCCGGAGAAGTGGGTTCCCCAACGCAGAATTGCCTGGATAATGGCGTAAAACTCTTTGAACTGGATGTCGCGGAGCTTATAGCATGCTGGGATGCGAGTGGAGAACCAGCAAGAGTCAAAGTGACCTCCAGCACCCTTGGATCCGCTGGCGTCAGTGTAGATGTGGAATGTGTCGCGTTGTGGAGAGATGAGCAGGACCCCGTTCCAGGCAGGCGAAAATGTTGCCCACCATTGGAGATCACGTCGCACAGCACGCGGAATTCGACGCCGCGCAAAAGGTGCGCGGAAGGAGGCAGAAAAATCAAACATTGATCGAAGGAATGCACCGGAGTAAGGGACGACCTGGGAGCAGAATAGCAGATAACCAATGAGTTCCAAAAGCTCGCGCTGGGTGCAATGTGATTTCGAAAGCCAAGTTGCAAGCAGTGTTTGGAGGTATGCGAGTTTTTCGGCCGGAAGACGAGCCTCCATCCTGATCGAATCAAGGATAATCTCAAGAAATTCAAGGACGTGTGTCGGACCGATAACCTTTGAGTCCTGGAAATTCAAGCCCAACACCCGTGCGAGCGCGCGAACCCAGGCCAGAGCCGCCTCAACAACTCCAGGCATTGTATCCGGCGCAAAAATCTTCAGAAAGTCGTCAAGGTACTCATAGAAGAGCTGGCCTCGCCATTCATAACCGAGTAATGGCCAGTCGGCAGGGCGAATGGGAATGTGCCGGAAGGCCTGCTCTAAATCTAGCTTGATCATGAGGGATCCTGGTCCTGAGGCGACAAGATCAGCAACTGCACGATCAAACATGTCATAGGAAATGGACGCCTCCGAGTCCGGAATGCCGTCGTTGACAGAGCCGCCGCGCGGCGAAGAGAGGTGATGGATTTGTCGGAGCTTGCCAGAGTGTTTCCGGACAGCGACTCCCAGAGGTGAGGATCGGAAATTTGGCAGAGGAGGGCTTGAGAAAGGACCGCGGATTCGACCTTTTGATAGCTGAGTAGCAACAGCTTCATCAATTGCTGAAGGATAGTCGAATGCGGACTGTAAATTCCGACTGCGGTGAGAGATGTTCCGGTCCCCGATGAACCCAATGTTGGCACCGTGGTCAATGATGCGGAGAATGCAGGAGACAAACTCGCGATTGGGATAGTCTCGAAGAAAGTATTCCCAAGCATCGAGGTGGAGAGAGGAGACTACTGAGGGTGGATGAGCAGATGTGGTCGGCGCAGCATTGACGCGAGGGTCGGTGTTTGGACGTGGTGGTGGGTGGAATTGGGGAAGGAAAAGATCCTCAAATGGGAGGTGGAAGGGATGGTCTTCTGCAACAGCAGCAAGGTAAGGAGGAGCATCCAAACAGGACGAAGCAGTGGACAATGGAGGTCCTAAAGGTGCCGTAGACTCGACGGAGAGGAGCAAAAGCTCGGCATGAGATGCACCAGAAATGCTGCTGTCGGCCAAACAGCCAACTGCGGGTGCACTCGGAAGAATTTCTGGGCCCAAATGAGACTCAATACGAGGATTGAGGAGCGGTGATACACCAAGCTCAGCGCCAGGAGGGGTTGTAAGATGTCGGTCTCGTACTCTAGAATAGCGCTTAGAGCGGACCCGAGAGCCTCCACGATAAAGCCGTGAGAACGGACGCCGGTATATCGACGGTGGATCGGGGATGAAGAGCTTTGAGTGTTGACGATGACCGGGAGACCTCCATACAAAGGGAGAGTCAGACGAGGACCAGGAAGACCAGTGAGACAAAGTGGGACGAGGCATGGTGGGAGTGGCAACACCAGTGGCTCAAAGAAGGGACCTGGGATCTACTCTCCCGCTGACCTGTGAAAGAAAAGCAGCTGCAGGAACTGCGAGCATGCTGTGAGGTGAGTGTGGAGGAAGAGAGACAAAGACATTGGCGCGCGATCGCGTGTCAAAGTGCCATCACGGCACGTGGGCGCTCCTCCTTGCATAGACCGTGTTTGGCTCGTCAAACACCTCTTTTATGGTAGTTGAACCATGACCGTGCCTGTCCTTGGCGTGTCTGTATTGAACTAAAGCGGTGCCATATTCCAGCGCTGGCAATTATCCCGCCGTGGAAATGTGAGGGTCGGTAGGGACTAGGGTACGATCCCAAACGGTAGGTTCATGGAAAGTCTAGGGCGTAAGTTATGGGCAGACTGAGTTCCAAAAATAGTTTTATGAGAAACTCTGAACAAGACTCTTACGATTACGATGCACTTGACATTCAATTCCCTCACGCCGACCCACCGCCAACATGCATCCGCTCCCTCAGGTGCTGCATCAGCTTCGGCTTCTTCTTGCCCTCCTCATCTCCGCTGATGTTCTTCTCGCCCTCCGCGTTCTCTGAGCCAGTGGCCCAGTGCTGACGCCCTCGCCCTCATCATCCCCGTCTGCCCCTGCGCTCCCATCGGCGCCGTCCGCGTCGAGAGAAGCCTCAAAGTCCCCCGTCGGTACGTTATCCGAGAGGTGGCAGGAATGAAGCGCGGCCGAGCCCTGCACTCACGGGTGGTACGCCCCGCCCTCGCCTGGGGGTGCCTCAAGTCTCCGGTGGGGATAGGAGCAGGGCGGAAATGAGTGCGGCAGAGGCCTGGCCCATGCCGTTTGCGCCACCCGTTGGACCGCTGCCCCACCCCCGCACACCCAGGCAGAGCGGGCGTCGGTATCGGTGTGAACGCAGGCACCGATGACCCAGGCGTCGGCACGCTCTTCGTTGAGGCGGCGTACCCGCTGCCCCCGCCCGTGCTCGCGGAGGGGACGAGTGAGGGCGTCCCGTGCTCGCTGGCGGATTGTGCCCAAAGGCGGGGATACCAAACGCCGTGGGGTCAGTATGGCTCGGGGGCGCCGAGTCGACGCCGCTGTTGGGGGCGGTGGCTTGGCGGGGGAGAGTCGACGCGGAGGACTCAGAGAGGGGCAGTGGGGAGAGAGGATTCGGAGGCGAGTGTACGTTCAGACTTCGAGGAGCTAAGAAGGAAAGATGCGTGGGCATAACTCGGCAGCGCGAAGAAAGAGAGAGACACACGTAGGTAAGCGGCGACGGCCTGCGGGAGGTACGCCTTCGCGATGGCAAGCGTCGGCAGAAGCACTTGGCCGTGCGCGAGGAGTGTCCCGCCCTGCGGCGCCTGGTCTGCACTGCTGTTGGGGGCTTCCGCGTTTGGGTTCTAAGCCGACTGGGACTCTGGCTCAAGATGGGCAGGGAATCCGCCGGGGACGGCGGGGCCTGGGTGCTGACCAACCAACCAACAGTCAAGGCGCGAAGGCAAGGATGAAGGAAGGTGTGTGTGTACGAGTTGGCTCACAATGCTCAGACCACTTGGGCCATGGCAATGACGAGGGCCGGGCATGGGACGAATGCCGATACGGGGCGAAACAATTGTGTTGGAACAGAGTAAAATGGAAAGTACCATGTCTAGGACTTGTCTAGGCGTATAAGGGGGAATTGGGCTCGGCGGTGACGTAGGCGTTATTCCGATGAATGGTTGAACGATGGTGGCGCGATGTGGTGCCAGGTTGGTGATCGGACTTGCCATTTATGGACGCAGCGGGACGTCAGTGCTGACGGGGTGCGTTTAACCGTGACGTGCCCACTGAGGCGGTCGTTCATGTTTCGGCCCACTCACTCACTGGCGTTACAGAATGGACTACCAATCGAGGGTCCGACGGCGGTGGTAGACGTTCTTGTAACGGTGCGCTCCCGCGCATTCTATTTTCTTATTACTTTTATCACTCCCACCACATTCATTTACATCATTCCATTTTATTCCATCTATTCTACTTGGACATTCGGCGCTCCTGCGCGCGCGGCGCGCAGGAGCGCATCATACCTACCATCACTCCCTTTGTGTCGCACCGAGACTCCTATTTACTGTCACTATATATATTGTAACTGTCCGTAGTTAGACTCTTAGTCAATCTACACTTTACGCCACTTACCTTGCTGCCCGACTACCAGCAAAACAGAACCTTCGTGTGCCGGGAAGACTAGCCGACCATCTAGCCGACTTCCAGCCGACTATCTAGCCGACTCTCCCCGCCACATCTTTTTAAGTGCTCGATAACCCCTGTCGCTGCTTTCTGGTTTCCCTCTGGTCTGATCAACCACAACTACCGACTGCCGCCGACAATACAAGCACCAAGAATTTAGCTATGGACAACAACAACAAGAACACTACGATACCCCATACCCGTGCCGCCACTCGCGCCGGCATACACCCCACTCCCCCTCCCCTCTACAGTCCTGCCGCCGTTTTCTTTGGATCTATTCGGGCCGGGGTTACTGAGAACCCCTCCGTCGGCGCATCTGCATCGGCGAGACCTGCGTCCACTCCGGCGGGCGCACCCGTTGCCGTTCCTATGGTGGCGAGACTTGTCCCTGCTTTGGCAGGAGACGGCTCCTCGGAGTTGCCTTCGCTCACTAAGAGCGAAGAGAACATTGGTGCCGATGGTGCATCCTCGGCGTTGTTGGTGGATGATGACGGGGGCTGGACCCCTGTCTCTCGTAAGACCTCGCGTACCCATCGTGAGCGTCGTGTCGGTTCGAATAGAAGTGAATATACCAGTAGCCACGCTTCTGATTCGGGTTCCTCCGACAATGAGTCCCAATCCACCGTCGCCCGCGCGACTAACGAGATGAGTAGCGCCGAGCTTGATGCGCTTGTCCGTCGTCATGAAGCGATAACCGCACAATATTGTGCTGCCTTGTTAGCCCGCACTTCGGATCCTAGCGCAATTAGCGAGGATGAGCCTATTAAAGAGGAAAGTGGCTTACGAGGCTTCGAGAGTATGACTCCTGAAGTCGTAAACCTGGGGACGAGGAGCCCCGATTTCTTAACTAAAGCACGCAATTTCCAATGTGCTACGGTTGAAGAGATTGAAGAGGAGGACGACTTTCCTTCCCTTAACTACACACCGAAACCTTCGCGTTTTATCATCGAAGAAGCGGCGAACGACTTGATTGATTTAAGCTCTCGAGCTTCAGTCGCGTCGTCCGTCGCGCCCCGCAGCCCGGTGGCTGGACCTTCCCGCAAGGGTAAAGGTGTAGATCCCGGGAATTGGGGAGATGTATCCGGTCTGGACAATTTCTCCGAGGATGACTTGCGCGCACAGCGTGAGGCACTAGCTAATTACGAAGAAATTAATCGTATTCAGCGAGAGGAATCAACGTTGATTGATTACCTCGGGGACTTCGTTCCGCCAAATGTGTCTTCCCCGAAAATCAAAGCGCGCAAGCGTTCCCGGAGCCCTAAATCTAAAAGGGTTAAGATTCCACAAGAGGCACCAAGGCCCGTGATAAAGGTTGACGAACCTAAGGCCACGGTGGTGCCTATGAAACCAGCTGCTACAGTTGTGTTTCAGAACGTGGAACCTCAGAAAACTGAGGTTCCCATACCTGCCCTCGCGCGGACTGTAGAAACTACGTCCGTTTCCCCTCCTAGTTTGACAGCCGAGGAGATAGTAGCTCTTGTCACTAATAAGGTGATTGAGCTTCAGCTGAGGCAGAGTGCTGAAGAAAGGGCGTCGAAGGCCAACGATGACTTACAGCACAGATACGCAGAGTCTCTCGTTCCCGAGGTTCGTGAGACGACTGTTCCGCGGGGTGTGACCCCGGGAAGAGTGGCGGCAGTAAATTTCTTCGAGAAGGCACTTCACGGTGCCTCCTCCTCGCCTGACGATCCATCAGACGATTCGAGTTCGGATTCGGATGAAAGTTCGCACCACTCGGATCGTGGTGACTATGGGTCTGCGCGACGAGGTGCTTCTAGTCCTCGCTTGTCTTCAAAACGCAAGCGCGGCCACGAGCGCAAGAAGAGGATGATATTGAAGCCTATTCCTCCTACGTGGTACGATGGCGAACCGGATGCGAATGCAATTCAGCGGTTTGCCCGGGAGTCAACAACTTATGTCAATATGGGACGCGTACCTAAAGACCAGCAAGTCTATTATGTGTCGTACTATCTTGACGGCAAAGCCCTTAATTTCTACAATCAAGTGGTTAGTAAGGACAAAAGGAATTGGGACTTGAAGCGGTTCTTCATCGAACTCTTCGAATTCTGCTTCCCAGTTGACTTCCGAAATGCGCAGCGAAAGCAGCTTAACCGCTGCTTCCAAGGTCAGAAAACCGTCGCTGCGCATGTTGCAGAGTGGTCGCACATCTGGAACACAATTGGGTTAGAGGATACCCAAGAAAAGATCGTAAAGCTATTTAATAGTTTTACTTACCCCGTTCAGACTGAGATCTACAGAAAGAATCTCGACCCCGAGGTAAATACCTGGGATGAAATCGTTAAGGCGGGGGAGCAGGCAGAAGTTTTATTAAAACTTGCCAATAGAAGCCAGGACCTGAATGGTGGATCCTCTAAACGCGGTGTCCCGCCCCAGCAGAAGCAGAGCGAGTCCAACTCGCAAAGCAGTGCTCGCCCTTCTCGCGGAGGGTTCCGGGGTCGTGGACACGGGCGAGGAGGGCGCCAGAATTCCTTTAGACCTCGTGAAGAGGTTTTGCGCACTTCTTCAGCGGGTATGGCTGATAAAGCTGGAAAGCCTGTAAAGACTAATGAGTTAACGCCCGAGCGGCGAAACGAGATGCTTGCCAAAGGACTCTGTTTCACCTGCGGCGAGCCAAACCACATGTCGCGCAATTGCCCGAAGAAGCCGAATGTACCTTCTAAAAAGAAGGGTAAGCCCCCGGGCCTTCAGACTCACGCAGTCCACATACCTTCGGGGTCATCGTCGCGCGACACGCTCAACGAGACCACTCAGGGCGTACTCGAGACATTTGCACTTCGTTTCAATGTAAGCGGAGTCGAGGAGGGCGGGGAACCCCTCCAAGCTTTTTCGGATTCTGAAAATGAATACGAATTAGTTTCAGAAGCCAGCTCGGATTTGGGAGTCGACTCCGTGGACGAAAACACACCTATTGGCGACATCTACGCGATGTGCGCTGAAATGATGCTGCAGGGTGCACAGCCGTACCCCGGAGATACAACGCTTCCCACTCCAGAAGAGTTTGGATCTGAAAAGAGGTTCTTAATATATTTGTTCTCGGACACCGAATACATTGTCTCGGACGCAGCTCACCTTGAAGGGCTTGTATTGAGCGCGGAGTTGCTGCGCAATCCAGACTTCATGCCCGCGCTTTGGTACGCCCAGATGCGCGCGCAAGAGCTTGGACTAGATCCCGAGGAGGCCTTGAATGAGCCGAGATATCTAGAGGAAATAGAAGATGCTCAGGCTGGAGCTATTGAGATTCTATTAGAACGGTACTTCTCACCGAATCCTTCCAATGATGATAGGTTTGAGGTACATCCCGAGGACGATATCTTAATTATTTCGGATCGAATGCACGCGACGTGCGTGTCGCTGCCCAGGAAGTTCTTGGATGATGTTCAGTTTGACTTCTCAAAGTGGTATGCGCAGGCTGTGAACGAGCCCACCTCGGCTTTCAGCATGTATGACATGCTAGAAGTCACTGACTCCGAGCCTGAGCTCGTGTCGTTATACACGAGTTCCAACGAGGTTCCGTCTCTACAAACAGTCAGTGATACTGAGTCTGAGAAGAGTGGGGCTCACTCTTCCATGCCGACGCTGCAGAGTGTTTCAGACTCGGAGGATGAATCCGAGTCGGACATGCCTAGTCTGAAAAGCGTGAGCGATTCGTCAGACAGCGGCTCTGATTGCAGCGAAGACACTGACCTGGTAATGCCAGGAGATGTGAGCGAGACCTTTGAGGACCGTTTAAAGTCCTGGGCCAAAGCGTCTCGGGAAGTCTGTAATGCAATAAATGAGGAGCGCATGCGCGAGATACCACCAAGGGCGCACCGTTTGGGTGACGTTCTTGGGAATACCATATCGGCGTTGCTTGAATTTTTCAGGCCTTATCCAGGAGACAATCGACTTGAGTGGTCCGATGAAAGGCACGAGAGGACGCGCTTCCGCGTTCTACGTGTAAGTGCCGAATGCTTCGCTATTGAGGATACATACGCCGAGGAGGTAGTAACTCTGCCCCTCGAGTATGTTCGCCAGCCGACGTTCCAGCTGCTAGATTGGTATGCACGTCAGCGATCTATTGCACTAAGTATACCACATGAAAGCTCACTTCTTCATGACTTTCCTATTGAAGAATTGCTTGCCGACGCTGTTCAGCAATACTTCGTGGACGTAGGCCGCCACGTTCCAATGTTTAACGGGGTCGGTATCGGGAAGATACTAAGAGAGCCAGATGATCTGGAAGGACCCGATGAGTATCTTATTAGTATTCCTATCGGAGATCACGACTTACACGAGCAAGTTTCTGAGGAAACATTGCTTAATCCGGACTTGGATTTAGTCGGGTGGGTCTTAAAGCGCCAGCTTAAGTGCATCCTTCGTGAGAATGATTCTCGGAACGGATGGCAGAACACTCACCGAGACGAGTTCCTCGGCAAAGTGTTTGACGAGCCTGAGACTGATACGGAGGGCGAGTTCGTGTTACACTGCGGAGGAATTCAGATTCCCGCTGATAGTATCAAGGGGATTGCTCGCACCGCATCCATGCCCCGTGTATCGGACCGTGTCGTCGCACAACCATTGGTCATCGTTGTGCGTGTGAATGGCGAGCCGGTTCGTGCATTGGTAGATTCCGGATCCCTAGGGGATTTGGTTTCTACGTCTCTCGCAGATCAGCTCAAGCTGAAGCGCAAGGAGCTAGGGGACCCAATTACCTTACAATTGGCGGTCCAAGGTTCGCGCTCCAAGATTAACCACTCTGTTGATGTGAGGTTTAGCTATCAGGATATTGCAGAGGTGCGAAGCTTTTTGGTGGCTAACCTAAGCAGATACGATATGATCTTGGGAACGGCGTGGATGTTCCAGCATAAGGTGAGCATTGGTCTCAACCCTGCTCGAGTTTGCGTCGGAAGTGCTGACGCTGTCCCTCTTGAAGGCGTTGCAACGGCTCGCGTCTTTGCTGGAGGAATTGGATTAGCCGAGGATGTGCTCCAGGCTGCGCGCGATGAGCTGCTAGAATACGCTAAGCCCATCTGCAAAACGGCGGACGAAACGGGCTTACCTCCGTTGAGGGATATAAACCATACCATCCCCCTTATTGATGAGAATAAAATTCTTCCTTGGAGACCATCGCGCTGCCCCGAGGCATTAAGACCGCAGTGGGATTTAAAACGGAGAACGTACCTGAAGGCAGGGCGTTGGCAAGTCACCAATGCTGGCAATACTGCACCTTTGCTCCTCATTCCTAAAGTGAAAATGAATCCCCCGGGTTTACGCGTAGTCGTGGACTTACGCGCACGCAACGCTAATACGGTGAAAATGACATCCCCGCTGCCAGATATGGACAGAATATTGCGGCGCGTCGCGCGCTGCAAGTTCCGTTCCCTCATTGATGGCCAGGACGCGTATGAGCAGATACGCGTCGTACCTGAGCACGTTTCACGAACGGCTGTGAGCACACCTGACGGGAACATGATTAGCCTCGTGTTACAGCAGGGAGATTGTAACGCGCCTGCGACTTACCAGTCCTTGATGAATCATCTCTTTGGCCAGTACATTGGCGTGTTTATGGACGTGTACTTGGACGACATTATCGTCTACTCAAATACCCTTGAGGATCACATTAAACATGTTAAACTGATAATTGACGTACTGGAAAGAGAAAAGCTCTATTTGAGCGCTGGCAAAATGCAGCTTCTCAAGGCCGAGCTGAACGTCTTGGGACGCATCGTAGACGATGAAGGCATCCGGATGGATCCTCATAAGGTCGACGTCGTTGTGAATTGGAAAGTCCCGACGAATAGAGGCCTGCTTCGCGGGTTTCTCGGGTCCGTGACTTATCTTGGAGGCGATGTTCCAGACGTCAATATACCTATGGGAATTTTGCATGAACTCACAAGCGACTCGGTACCTTTTCGCTGGGGATTTACTCACCAGCGTGCGTTCGAGGATGTGAAGAAATTGGTCTCGCAAGGGCGAGACCATCGGCGATCCCCGCTCAACTACTCGCCAGACGCGCCACGTATTTGGCTGGTCACTGATGGCTGCAGTTCTGGAGTATCCGGTGTTGTTAGCCAAGGCGACGACTGGAGGACCGCCAAGGTCGCGGCTTTCTTTTCTGCAAAATTGAATTCTGCTCAGCAAAATTATGGTGTCCATGAAATTGAAATGCTTGCCGGCGTAGAAGCGATGCTGAGGCACGCTGATATCCTACAGGGTTGTCGGTTTACGTGGATAACGGACCACAAGGGTCTTATTCACTTGGTGAATCAGAAAAATCTGTCGGGACGCCAAGCGCGCTGGATTGAGAAGACATCCAGCTTCAATTATGAGATTGAATACGTACCTGGGACTGAAAACGTCTTGGCAGATGCCCTGTCAAGGATATATTCGAATGAGGCCCCGGGTACGGTGCGCGCGTGCTCGGAGTACACCTATCACGACGTTATAGATAATAATGACTTGGAGATAAACTCTATATCCATGCCTGTTTTCGGGGGTCTGGAAGCGATGGCCTTATCCAGTGATAGAGTAACGCGCTCAATGACGCGCGCTACGAAGGCCCCAGAGAATAACACGTCGTTTGGGTCCAGTTCCCCTATGCACCCAAAGGAGGGCGGGGGTACAACCAAAGAATTTGCGAAAAACAATAAAGCAAAGAGGAATCCAAAAGAGCCCAACTCTTCGGCGATAAACACCGAAGAGTCAGCCAAGTCTCTAGCGTACAACGCCGGAGAGTCGGCCGCCAGTGATGGTGGGAAGACGAAAGGCCAAGACGCCGTTGACAGGTCACAGCCACATGATCCGTCATCAGCTGACAAAGTTGATGCTTCCGCGGAATCAATTCGTCCTCCCAACGCGAACCGCGTGGATCCTCTATCAACTGGACCCACAACCCGATCCGGAAACGAGTTTGAACACTTGGACGACTCATTGCTCAACGTTGTCAATTCGGGTTGGCAAGGCCTCGACTTGGTACAACTCATCGCTGGTAATTACCGCGATGACTTGTTCTTTCAGAAGATTCTGGAGACCCCGAAGGCCTTTCGCAACTTTGAGGTAGAAGACAACCTAATCTATTTGAAGGACTCGGACCATCGAGTGCTGTGTGTCCCTAGGATAACATACAAAGACCGAAACCTTCGTGAGATAATAATCTCAGAAGCGCATTCCCTCTTGGCTCACCTGGGATTAAGGAAAACTCTCGATTATCTACGTGATCACTTCTGGTGGAAGGAAATCGTGGAAGACACACACAGCTACTGTGAGTCTTGTTCAACGTGCAAACGCAGTAAACCCAGCAATCAGAAGCCTTACGGCCTTCTGCACTCGTTGAACCCTCCTTCAGAGCCTTGGGACTCTGTGGGAGTGGATTTCGTTGGACCACTGCCAGAGTCCAAGAATCGCGACGGGGTCTTTAATTCCTTGGCCGTAGTTATTGACCTCTTAACAGGAATGCTTCACCTCATTCCTACGCGCATCAACTACACTGCGTGACAGATGGCCGAACTAATGTTCGAGCACATCTATAAACTCCATGGGCTACCTAAGTCCATAGTTAGTGACCGGGACTCGCTGTTTACCAGCGTGTTCTGGAAACGACTCCACGAATTGATTGGGGTTAAGCTCCACATGTCTAGTGCGTATCACCCAGAAAGTGACGGAGGCACCGAGCGTGCTAATCGTACCGTTACGCAGATGCTACGCCAGTGCATCGGTCCCAAGCAAAAGGACTGGGTAAATAAGCTTCCTGCAATCGAATTCGCGATGAATTCAGCGCGCTCGGAGACAACGGGATATTCTCTGTTCTTCTTGAACACGGGCCGAATGCCTCGCTCCTTGCTGTGGAACTCAGACCGCACGCGTGAGTACCCCGGAGTTGCAAACTTCGCGTTACAACATCGCCTTGCCATTATGAGCGCTCACGACAGCATGATAGCCGCTCGCGTCAAGCAGACTCGGAATGCTAATCGCAAGCGTCAACCGGCGCCTTTTGAGAACGGGGACCTCGTTTACCTTTCGTCCAAGAATATCACGTTCGAGAAAGGACTCGCTCGCAAGCTTATTCCCAAGTTCATTGGGCCGTACGCGATTATCCAAGATTTTGGGAACAACTCGTTCAAGTTGGATTTACCTGCTAATTTAAAGCAGAGAGGTGTGTACGACGTGTTCCATTCATCTTTGCTAAGGATACATGTACCTAATGATGACCGCAGGTTCCCTGGACGGCTTGAATGCCAGCTCGGCATTTCCTTGGACGACGAGACCAACGAATGGGCGGTAGATCGCGTGGTTAATCACTATGGACGTCGCTCTACTGCGCTCTTTGAGATCCTCTGGAAATCAGGGGATAAGAGCTGGATGCCCTATGCGCAGGCGAAGCGTTTGCAGGCTTTGGATGAGTATTTCGAGGCCATCGGTATTTCTGACGTCAAGGACTTACCTTATGGACAGGGGAAACCACCCATTGACGGAGAGGAGGTCATGGTAAGTTCCGCAATGACTCACTTTTGGGCTTATAAGGCAGGGGAAAATATAGAGGAACTCACAGACACTTCTTCTTTTCCCCTCATGCCTGCCAAAACCCCTTCCCTCCGCCACCAATTCCGCCTCGGCGCCCTTTCTGAAGACCTCGACAAACTACCGGAGCGCATGAGAGACTACAACGTCGACCACCATGCCCTTCGCCGTATCAACCGCGACACCTTCCGCCTCGACAGCGAGCTAGGGACTGAGGCCATTGCCACGGCCACTGTCCGTCATTACATGGACTACCACCTCGCGTTGTGCGCCGAGGACGACAACCCGAGCGTCGCTCCCGCGAACTACGATAAGTTCGCGGACATCATGAACTCCCTCGACGGATCTGGTCTTGGCTGGGCCCGTCTCGACGACCTCGGCACTATTACTTGGGATGATAGCCTCGACCCCGCCGATCCCGAGACGTTTTGCGTCCTCGACCACGACATTAACCCCCGCACTTATTTGCGTGCCGGCGAGGTGGCCATTACCCACGTCGAGCTGCTCGATTATCGTCGCCTGAAGGAGGCTGAGACGAAGAGCAACATGAAGTGGAGGATGAAGCGGGTCGATGAAAAGGCGCAGAAGGAGAAGGAAGCAGGAGGATTGGTGAAGGTTTCGCTCGACGCGTTCGCGAAGAAACGCAAGCGCTTGCAGCGCAGCGCGGACGAGCTCGCGGCCATGAATAGCAAGAAGCCTCGCGTCGACGAGGAGCTCGAGGACGGCGAGACGCTCGAGCCTCCGGTGAACCCCATGAACGTGGACGTCGCCAGCGTTGCAGGTCCTTCGGGGTCTGCTTAATTCGTCAAGTCCGCCGTGTTCGTCGGCCTGGAGGGCGGATGTAACGGTGCGCTCCCGCGCATTCTATTTTCTTATTACTTTTATCACTCCCACCACATTCATTTACATCATTCCATTTTATTCCATCTATTCTACTTGGACATTCGGCGCTCCTGCGCGCGCGGCGCGCAGGAGCGCATCATACCTACCATCACTCCCTTTGTGTCGCACCGAGACTCCTATTTACTGTCACTATATATATTGTAACTGTCCGTAGTTAGACTCTTAGTCAATCTACACTTTACGCCACTTACCTTGCTGCCCGACTACCAGCAAAACAGAACCTTCGTGTGCCGGGAAGACTAGCTGACCATCTAGCCGACTTCCAGCCGACTATCTAGCCGACTCTCCCCGCCACAGTTCTCCGCTAGTTCTCAAAGTTGTTTAAATTTTGAATGGAACTTGAAGGTGGTCAAGAAGGTGATGAAGATCAGGTCATACTGTGACCGAAGAGCGCCCAGAAACTGTTTTCAGTATCGTTGCATTTTTTATGTCCAGTTGCTGTGAAGGGCTATGTTAAGTGGTGAGCGCCGAGCTCCCCGATCTTCGATTCTATAGATCAGAATTAATCGACAGATGGGTTCATATCAAGGTTCATATTTTCATAGCTGTGCTTGAGCTGTGCGCTAGGGAAGGTTCCAGAACGTCCACAAGGCACTGCCACTGGGCAGTCGTATAAAGCTTGGGCCAAACGACCTCTATCCACCATGGACGCCCAGAAATCGGAGATCCCCAGTCGGGGACCTTGCGCCCGATTACCTCGAAGTCCACCAATCGCTATGAAAATAGGGCTCTGTCGAAGACACCCACGGATCTGTGGGCGACACCCTCCACGGGTATTGATCCTTCTCTCAGCGTGGAACCATTTGTGATGGAAATTACTCCGGAATTATTCATGAAATCCAAAGAGCCTGAGTGTGTAGCTAGTATTTTTTCATGTGGCTTCACTCATTCGGTTCCCATCAAGACCAAAATATCTGCCCCCCCACTGGTCTGCACACATTCATCCCGAAGGCCAATTATATTTTTGCCGCGATGGCCCCTGCGTGTCGTCACTGAGGCCTACCTGTATCACCCCGAGACCATGGAAAATCTTTCTCGTTGGATCGAGCATATTGAAACCATTCTCAGCTCGGATGCCCAAGTTACAATCACCAGAGATGTCGAGCTCTTCCTCGAACTTGAAGAGGAAAATTGTACTTACTATTTCGTGAACCATGCAACCTGCGATCAATTCTGGCTAGAAGACACCGACACAGAAGAGCTGAATCTCCCACCCGTTATATCAGTCTCACGGCTAAGTAAGTTTTCGCACCGTTCGAGTGGAGAAATGTTTTTTTGACATCGATTTCCTGCCAGTGATAGTGCTGGAAGAAATGTACTGGGTTCACGTCGAACACTTCCCTATGCACTTACGGGCTCTCCCGACTCAAAAGCTCATCTCTATTTTGTACTATGGTATATGTGGTCGGTTTCCCCAGCTTTGAGTGAGAATTTGAACCTCACTCTGTGTCAAGATCAAATGACGTCTCGCGTATCGACCTTCCCCTACAGCGCAAGGGAGTGCGAGGCGTTCATCCAACTCCTGAAGCGTTGTAAAGGTCAGTATGGCTTTACAGGAGTTATACACTCAAATCCTGAATCACAGATCGTAGACAACACGGATAATGGACGCATCACCTGCTTTATTGGTTTGTGCTCCGATCGCATCTTTGTCCGTCTTTCTCATCGCACTCTGCGCAGCCCGGTTATGGAGCGCTATCTGTATGACCTGCTTCTCGGTATTTATTCCCAATAACCTTCTTCGCAGGTCACAACAAGCACTTAACCTATTACGGTCAAGAGTCTTCACGGCTGTCAAGAGATCATCAGGTAATCTTCATTGACCCAGAACCAAAGCATCTGTGGATCTCAACTGTAATGGCACGCCTCGATGATGTATTCGTGGATCATATGGTATATGCGGACTCGTGGGCACCTGTGCAGCTTGTAGGCGGCTGTTTGAAGCAGTGGATAGCCACAGCGTTTGGGGTGCGGATTACGTCTACTCCAGCATGAAACTATTCTCACTGCATTCAAGGCATTCGCTGGACTACTAGTGTACGTCCACAATCTATGTTTTTTGAACAAAATATCTCATTTCAACATCGCGACTGTAGACTGCACCTGCCCTTCTTGGTGTTGAATTCACCATCCTCGGCATTTTTGATCGTTTCGGCCGCATTGTTTTTGGTCCTTTCGGCCGCATTGTTTAGTTCAGCGTTGGGGTCCTCCATGTTGGAACACAGATACGGGCTGGAACGGGCGATGCAGCCTATTCCAATGGAGTGGCTAGGGATCCGGATGGCGCCACTGCTGGAGCAGGTAGAGCGGCAACGTCGCAGGTTTGAGGAGGAGGAGCTCCGGGAGAGGGAAAGGGAAAGGGAGTGCCGGGAAAGGGAGCACCAGGAGCAGGCCCGCCTGCTGCGACGGATGCAGTTGTCCCGGTTACTCGAGACTCTCGAGGACCTTTTACTATCATCCCTCAGTGAGCATTTGCCAAGTCCTCACTGCAAAAGTTGACCATGAGTTTCAGCTTTTATTCTTTTAGCCGTCGTTGTTCTCGAGCTGATGGGGTGGTTCCTTTTCCTTGGACTGCTCGTCACCATTCGTGAGTTTTTTTTAGCTAGGGTGCATAATATATGACAGCTCATCTCGTTCCACAGTTGCTTACCTATTACTTATTATCTCGTTTGGGTCTGCTTCAATCATTTACACGCCGGACTACAAGCACGAGATTCAGCGCTATGCCATGACGTTCAACGGCAGTGCGCATCGTTTGCTGGTCGATAATATCGGTCGGATGAGCGGGTACGGGTTGCGGGTTGTCATTTGATTTTTTAGCTTTACGCATTCCGCCTTTCCCCGCCGTCTAACATATATACCCGAGAATGCCGTGTACTTGATTGTAGTGCCGGGTTTAAAAGGCTGTATAAAATGATTGTATTAAACAAACATTTTTATACATGGTATAAAACATTTCCTACCTTGAGGGTGCCGGAGGTCCATGTATTTAATGTGTATTAAATGGCCCACTAAAGTCGTCTGGACACATCGGATCTCACCCAACCTTGGGGTTTTGATCAGGAGAAGGCTTTTGGCAGACCTCAACTACCCTTCCCGAGCTCCCAGGAGGCACGTCAACGAGCCGAATACGACATGGATGACGGAAGATCCCGGATGGCACAGGAGAGTGTCTTAAATACCTAAAATACGTTTTAAACAGTATTAAATACGCGTATAATACATTAAATACGCTAAAATTTTTCGCCCGCGGCACCTGTATTTAATGTATTAAACAAGCCATACCTTTCAGACATCGACGCTGCGCGGCCGCGTATTGTATTATACACGGTTGAAATCATTTTAAACCCAGCCCTACTTAATTGATTCCACTGTGATGGGTTGGCAGTCTTGACTGGAAAGAGCGAGGATGAAGACATCGAGCTTCAGAGAGTTTCAAAAAAAAAAAAAAGGAGATGATAGAAGTGGCGGTAAGCAGCTCTGGTGTACTTGAGTACCGCCAGTGGCCGGGAGCGCATTCTACCTGAAGACAATATACAACACGCAAAGAGCGATTAATCGATATCGACGTCTAAGACGTGCTGAGGAAACTCCACCTGTATGCTATTTGCCGCGTGCATTGATTCGAGCGTGTGGTCTTGAAATTCACGATCTCAGATATTTCAATTTCTCCATCGCACCACCAACGGTGCTGTTGTGAAGCAAACTTTCCCTAAATTGAACTACCAGTCACTCCTGACAAAATGCATTTGAACATATCACACGGAATTGCGGGAATGCCAACCCAGTAGACGTCTAATCCGAGAAACCTATCACACCATCAAGGGAATAAAACGATATGTCCCCTACATCTACCTCTGGTAACATCAAGTCGGTGTGTCGGGATCCGGAACCCCTCCTCCTCGCTCTACGCTGTCTCCGGCTTGTATCACGAGGGGTGATTGACGAGGTTGTCGATAGATTGTTGGGTAGGTGAGACGGAAGGGCGGGCTCGACGGTGACCACATCGGCGGGAAATGCATTCCATACATCGTCGATCTGAGGTTCATCTCCTCTCCATGGCTCACCTCTCCCACTCAAAATCCAGACGACATCTCTAAGGAATAATTTGGGCACCTTTATAATGTCGGAGCGGCGATCTATGGCGAGGGTTACGCATTCCCATGCTACAGGAACGGCGGGAACGAGTGCAAGAAACTACGAGTGGGCAGCGGTTAGTAGTAGTCGTGAGATATTCGCAGCAAAACACGCACCTGCCCATACGAAAATACGAAATCTTTCTCCACCGTCCAGATATTCAACTTCCTTGACCAGTTTTCAAACATGATGAGGGCGTCAAGGAAGGGAATCCACGGGTGGATCTTCATGGCGATATACCTATCCATAAACCAGTAGAGTATTAATTAGTTGTCCGTGGCACACAATACAATATACGCACCATATCGCACAGAAACCATATCTGAATGATTCAGTTCAATGCCGGTTTTTGTTGCTGAAGATTAGAAAATTGACTTACACCCCCCTCTTCCAATAAAACGATTTCTTGGTTGATGGATGACGTGCTGAATATCGACACGAGTTCCCTTATTATTCAAACACACTCTGGGCGACTTACCCGCAAATTTACCCATCAGTTCCCACCTCAGCTTTTTGTGTCGTACGAGTACGCACTCGTATATAATGAGTGAGGTACCAATTAGAGCTACCCATCGATGGACAGTGCCGATGTCGGGAGAGGTCTGGGACTGCCAACAATCTCCGGTTCCGCATGGGATGGGAGAATAACTTTTGGTGATGGGATTGAGTTGGACAGAAACGTCCAGCACCAGGCATGAAAGGAGGGTGAGAATGCCGCACAGTCCATCGAAGATCGCCTGACTGCCCAAGTCTGTCATCAACCCGTTCCAGGCTACTGTCGGGGCCGTCGGGAGTAACTTCAGATTGTGGACGGCGCTCTTTGCCCTGTGAGCAACAGTTTTCATGAAGAGCCTCGGGAGAACCAGGAACATGCAATATGCGCAGAGTGGGGAGCGGGTGAGAATGACGGCAAATTCAGCATCGTCTATGCTGAGTTGATTGCGACGAATGGATATGAGGACGCCAATTATGATGGAAATCATCTGGAGTAGGAGTAGCCCATAGTAAGAGCGAGGACTTTTGGGTGACCATGCAATGAGCATTGCTATTTGGACAGATAAATGCTGTTGGGGTACTAATACGGGCAAGCTTGAGATGGCTCACCAACACCGACGTGAGTAATGAAATCTACAAACAAAGATTAACATGAAAGCCTGAGGACGACATGCATGATCTTTGACTAACTGGATAGCCGTACGATGTATCCCTGCATGTCGGGATTCATGATTTTACGCTGGCGGAGATCGAGGAAGGTGACAACAATGAGGCTCTATATGCGTCCTTGAGTTATGGGAAAGGCGCCCATATCACTTAGAAGCGCCGTTCGGCTGCCGTTGTCGGTGCTTACAGCACGCGTCCTTCGGGGATAGCGGGAAACTTTGGGGAAGATGCACTGCGCTTGAAAGCTGTTGAACCATGCCAGTGGCCGTGCCTGTCCTTGGCGTGTCTGTATTGAACTAATTCCAGCGTTGGCAAATATCCTGCAGTGCAACTCCGGTCCCTGGTAATCTGGTCCCTGCTGTTGCAGCCAAGTTACATGAGTGACCGATAGAGTAATCATACACCCTCGGCTACTATATATATATGCCGACGTCCTTCAGGCGCTCGCCGCGCTGCATCAGCTTCGGCTTCTTCTTCTTGGCGTCTTTCCCCTCCTCGCCTTGTCTTCGCCCGCAATTCTCTCCGCTTCGCCGACGTTGTCCTCGTCATCCCCGTCCCCGCCCTCACCCTCACTCTCGCCCTCGGCGTTCCCATCGTGGTTCTGTGACGGCTCAAAATCGCCAGTGGGTACATTATCCTCGAGTCTGGAGGAATTCAGCGCGGCGCTCCCTTGTCCACCCATCCCCGCATCTGCACCCGCACCCACAACCGGCAACAACGCGCGCGTGATACGGCCCGCCCTCACCCTCGCCCGGGGGCTCAAAGTCGCCCGTCAGTCCGCAAGGCGGGAGGAGTTGAGGGCGGCGGAGCCTTGTACGCCTACGCCGTGTGCACCCACCCCCGCATACCCAGGCACTGCAGACGTCGGGACCGGCGTGAAAGCAGGCACGGACGACCCCGGTGTCCCGATGGCACTCTCGCTTTCGGTCGACGCAGCGTACTCGCTGTCCCCGCCTGTGCTCGCGGTGGTGGAGGGCACGAGCGAGGGCATAGAGGCGTCCGCGTCCGTGCGCATGCGCGTTGAGTCACCGATGGCAGGAATACCGAAGGCGGTGGGGTCGGGGATGGGGACGCCGTGTGCATGCGGCGTGGGGTGGACGGCGTTGAGAGTTTGCGTAGGTTGGGTGTGGACGTGCGGTGCGGGGTCTGCTGCTACACCGGGGTGCGATGGGAGGAGGCCCGAGGTTGCGCGCGGGCGGCTTGTCTCCTGCCCTTCCCCCTGGTACTCGTCGATGTGCCATCATCTCCGAGTCCTGACTCGCGGATGCGGATGCACTCGCCCTGACGGACAAGGGAGCGGGACTCGATGACCCCGCCGTCAGTGCTAGGTCGGTGCTCGCGCCCGGAGTGAGCGGGGCGGGGGACTGGACGAGCGGCGGGGTGCTGGAGTCGATGGCACCAGGTGTGAGCGACTGCGAAGATGCAGGGGAATCGCACGCGACGCCGGGGTGGGAGGGGAGGAGACCCGAGGTGGGGCGGGGCGTTGTCACGCTGGGTCAAGAGGGAGAAGGGGGCGGGATCGCGGAGGACGAGTGCCCCATGTGGACGGTTGTGCTGAGCGCGCTCAAGCTTTCGGTCACCACGCGGTGATACCTGGTTCTTTCAGCGACCTAAGCCTTGGACCTTGCACCTTGGAGCTGCGTTGCGTACTGAAGTCTGAGCGAGCGACATCCGCCGGTCCCCAGTCCTGCTCACTTGGCCTCCGGTGCTTCTTCGTTCTTCGTTCGTCGTCGTTCTTATGCAAAACTCCCTCGCGCATCTTTGTGCAGCTCTGAGTCTTTCATGCGATTCGTCACGACGACTCCCCTCATTCTTGGGCGAGCGAGCACGGCGGACGTCACGGTGGTGCCGTCTGTGGGGCTCGGGATGTGTGCACGCGTCTGTATGTAGCTCAGGCTGGCGTATCGCGCTGCGGATGGGTCGCTGAGGAGCGTGTGTGGACGCGCTGTGGATATGATCATGGTGTTTCAAGAGCGGGCCTGCATGGGCAGCGGCGGGGCGCTGATGAGCACACGCATCGCTGGGATGGCGGCATACCTGTACATTGCGTGCGGAGCGGAGCGGGGAGGCTCGAGCACCGGTCGGCGCGCGCTCCACTTCTGCGTCGACGCGGGCATGATGTCCCTACGGGGGAAGCGGGCCTGGGGGCTGGATCGACATCGGCGGGGCGTGCGTGCGAGGGCACCATTGGGTGCATGTATCGCTCCGATATGATCCTGTATCTGTGTGCATTGCGCGGCTTGGGGACCGTCGGGGAGACGCCATGGGCATGGGATGCGTGTCCCGGATGTACCAGCACCGCGGTCGCGCTCTGATGGCAGCCTATGCGGCTCCGGAGTGCTGAGTATGTATTACTCGGGAGTATGGTGTCCGCTAAAGATGACATGCAGCTTGCCATTCTGCGACAGACGCATGCTCCGTGCTCGTGGCCTGGGGAGGAAGACCGGCGCGGCAAGTGTGTATACTAGTGTTCCGCGCGTGTCGGTGTCGGTGTGGACACAATGGGATACAGGACGTGGTGTTTCTCGCGCGGAACGTTTAGTGCGTAGACATGGGGGGTGGGGGGGCATCGCATCGCAATACGTTGGGCGAGCACAGTGGGCTGTGGTCACCTACATAGCTCACCCTGACTGCGTGTCTTGTTCGCCAGGGACACGCATGGCTGAATGCATACTCGGCGCGCAGACTGTGTCTGTCGCCGCTGGAACACGGATTGCTTATGTAGGCGCGCTCGCCTTGTCATGAGTCGGTCGCAAGGACTTTAGCGCAATCGTGCTCGTGCTTGGGGTCAATTACACGAGGATGTAGCCCTTTCTTACGAATACGTGCGTGCACTTGCGGAATTACCATGACCACTTTGCATGGGTTATTGTATAGGATCCGCGGCTTGACCTGGCAGAAATTGTGTCTGCTCTGTGCTGTAGTATGTAGTGTCTTGTTCGTCAAGACACAAATTACTGATCGAAATTTTCAGTGTACCTAGCTAGTTTCATACCACAATGACAACTTGAATTGATATCGTCCATTGTCTGAGTTCCGAGCAGACACAAAGAGGCGTCTCGATATATTGGGGACGGGTTTAATTGCATCACGGTCCAAGTGAAATTCCATGAACACATGAATATTTATTCCTCCTCTCTTTTAACCCGCTTCCGACCGCTTCGACGCGTGTCACGGTTTACGCTGTTGGATTCGCGCAGAGTCGCGGCCGAACTGGCACGGGTCACCGAGCGCAATCTAGGGTGGGTGTCGTCGTCATCACTTTCCTCCTTCGCGATCCGGGACGCGCGCCGGCGCTTTTTGCTTGTGCTTGGGCCGGCTGCCGTGTCGTCCTCCTCGTCGTCGTCGTCAGGTGAATCACTCGTCCCATTCCCATTCTCTCCGCGCGCGTCGGTGAGCAGGCGGGCGAAGTTGGACGCGGAAAACCCTCCGACACCGGGACGCGGTTTGACGTCCCCCCTTTAGCGAGCCGGGCGAACTCGTCTTTCACGTACAGAGTCTGCGGCGGTGGCGGCGGCGCAGCGGCTACCTGAGCTGGGAAGTGGATCTTGAAGAACATCCAGCTGGGATCCAAGGCGGGGCTGCTGCAATGGTTGAAGCCACAATCTTTGAGGAGCGTGAGGAGGTTTTCACGGATCGCGGGGCGATACGCGTTCAGAACGGTGGGCAGTGGCACGGGCTGCAAAAAAATGGCCTGTGCGGGGTCCAATGCCCATGCCGGCTGCGACATCGGGGTGTCGCGCGAGCGTTCGAGTGTGTAGTATCTGGGACTCGTATAAGAAGGAAGGTATATGAAGATGAGGATCCTCACTCCTGTTCGAGGTCGCGCATGAGCTTGTACCGAGCTGCTTTTAACCACTCGATCGCTTGCGGTTCGAGAGCCTTGAAGTCGGGGGTATCGTCTCGGATAGCGGCAATTGTGTCATTAAAAAGTTTGGCGACGTTTTTGAGGTCGAAAGGCTTCGCTCGAGGAGGCATGTTGGAAGAAAGGGGCAAATCTGCTTGGTCGTGCTTGGTTTGAGTCGGCTAATCGGCACTGAGTAGAGGCTTTCATCTCAATTCCTTTTTTCCCAAGTCGACTTCGCCTAGATGCCAGGGCGCTGGACGTTCTCCTGTAGCGGCATGTGCTGGAGGCTTCAGTACATGTACAGCCACCGGAGGGATTTTCTTCGCGGCTTCGAGAGCCGAATCGATGCCAGGCATGGGGAGCGCTGCGTCGACGTTGACAATTTCGTGATGAGCGATGTCGTGCTGCGTACGTGACCTCTAGCTTGGTATACGTCTTTGGGCTGAACTTCCAGATTTTTAATGCATTTCTTGGTTTATGGTCATGCAATGAGTCGTTCAACGGTTTGCTTCGATATGACTAGTTCCCTGCAGGATCCCTGCCTCCGAGCAGAGCGCCGCATGAGTCTCCTGTACATAAGTTATTCCGCATCTGGAAGGCAACTGGAAAGCGACGAAGCACTGGCGAAGCGCGCCTAATATAAACTCAGCATGCCGTCGGTGACGCGTCTGTCTTGCAAAATCACGGAAATCACGGGGCCGATGGTTCACCGTCTGGGTTGTGGAGCTCAGCCTCCGTACTGTCTGGCATAACTATCTCGTGGGGCTCTGACTCACCTTCGCTCGCGTTTCGACTGCGTGCAGCGGTTTCTGTGTTCTCCATTTGATGTATCAATGTAATTGCCTTGCAGCCCGATGAACCTCTGAGATCAATGCTAAATAACCCGTGCCCATAGAACGCTTTCAAAGTTCGCAGATCTATTTGGCTTGTCCAGGTGAACTAACAATTGGCAAATTTATGACCTTGTGGAGCAGGTACGTGGTTGGCTATCTCACACCACTTGATTCAGAACAATGATTCTGCGATTTAGCTTTGGACAGGATTTATACTATCCATTTTCTTGCTTTTCTCCGAGCAGAATCCCTGCTTGAACTGTCCATCCCTGTGCAGCGTTCATCAGCAAAAGCACATTTCACGCGCCATCTTTTGATCTTGTGATGTCGCGTAGCTCTTGTAGACGCGACTACGCGAGCCACGAGACCGCGAGACGTGAATAAATCAATAACTTTAAGAATGGAATACATCGTGAGGTACCTACCCGTAATGTTACATGGTGAAGAAGCTATGTAGGAATTCATGGACATGGTGATTTGTGTATTTATTAATAAAGAGGGCACGAATTTGCCACGAAATACGTCGTGCCAATCAACTTTAGACAGCTCTCGTGAGATTTCGGACATAGCTCGTGATGCCCGTGCGCGCGATCTTTGATGTCTTGTACGCGAGGTCACGCGCAGATTGTTTAAATCCCGATGTTTTGGGACCAACATTTACTATTTAGCAACATTCATCGATCTGATAGCACTTGGTGACTGGAATTTTGGGACGAAATCCGGGCACCGACATGCGAGAACATAGCCTCTGTGTTGACCGAAGGTGGGCTCACTGTTTCCACAGTACACTGCCTTGCCCGGATCCCGTCACCCATTTATCAAAATTTTCACTGCGTTGTGACCCTCCGTAGTCAGTGGAGCTTGGCTTACAGCATGTTGTCAGGCTGTGCCCACGTCTGATTACCGAGTCTGCCTACTAACGAAATTCCTGGGATCCGCAGCTGAGGCACTGGCAGTTGCCTGGCATCGTCCCATCCCTCTCCTTGCCCAAGAACTACCAAGAACTGCGATGCAATACACTGTGGACTCTCAACGATTTGACAGCGACTGGGATACCATGATCCAACTTTTGTTGGAAATGGGGGTGAGTACCATAAATCGGGAGGTTGTCGATTCTGATAAGCGGCTAGGTTTCTCTCCTGCTCTACGGCACGTCAACGTTGTGTACTACGTCGTGCCTGGCTGCTAATTCACTGGGGTCATAGGCATCTACATCTCCCTGTTTTTGTTCGCCATCCACCTCCTCTCCCGTCGCCGAAAATCCCCTGGAGTAAAACTTCTTATAGTCATAAGTTGCATTATGGCTGTTTTGGGAACGGCGCAGATGGCAGTCACCATCGCTGAGACCGTTGTTCAAGTTCGCTTCGTCCAGCAAGATGTTCAGGCACAAGTCTTGAATGGGCACGAGTCCATATCCAGATTTTCGGTGCTCGCAGCCATAAGAGCATGCATCATCTTCATTAACAAGTGGGTGAAGCCCACCTCCTTTCTGTCAACTTGGGACTCAGCCCAATTACCAGTTTAGTGACAGATTTCCTTTTTGTTGAGTTTTCTCCAATTCATTGTATTAAATGTGGGTTGATGGATTTTAGTTATATCGCTGCTATGTGATATGGGGATTCCGCAAAAAGATAGTCATTGTGCCTGTGCTGCTCATGCTATTTACTTTCGGTGAATCAATTTCCCCATTCAAACCATCGCTTGATGATACTGACCGGTGTTTGTGTAGTTACGGGGATCGTGGGGGCCGCAGCACAACCATTGAGTGTTAGCGATGTACGAATCTCTGGTAGCCTAGCCGTGGCAACAAATCTGTTTCTAACAGGTTTCACCGGCAAGTTGCATTTCTCATTTTTCACATTTGCTGAAATCTTTGCCCAGCTGGGAGGATAATATGGATCCGAAATGGAGCATCGCATGTTGGTCTTGACACCACAGTCCGCAACCGTTACACCACGGCCATTGGAATCATGTATGGTCTTGTATTGTATTCTCTGCCCCCCTGACATGACTCCAGACTCGAGTCCGGCGCAATCTATTGCCTTGCGGCAATATTCCTGGTTGTCACGGTCTCGCTAGATGATCCGGGAATCTACGACATTGGAACCGGCATTGGGCAGCAGCTGATCGTCAGTCCAGGCAATTTTTTGTTTGGGCGGTTTATCCAGCTTACCTATTCCCCAGAACATAATACCTACCTTCACACTGGTGTACATCGGACTGAAAAATACAGATTACAGTCAATCCAAAGAACGCATTCTCCAAGTTCCATCCAACCATGCTTCCTCCCGTTCAGTTGCAGTGCCTCCAAGTCAACCTTGTGAGGTACTCGATATTAAGCCACAGGCGAGTGAAGAGAAAGACGGGGAATGTGTATGAGATGACCCTCATGGATGATGGTTTTGTGTTATTCTTTGTATCGCGAGGACAATTTTGGCTAGACTTCCTGTTTATTAAATACCCTTATCTATTCTGAATCAGATGGGATACTCCCTGAGCTTGTTGTGCAGCATACGTAAATGCGCTATCTGTGCTTCCGGCCAAAACATATTATCGAACTGTGGGAACTTGTGGGTAATTACTTGAGGCCCACGCTTGGGCGCACGACACATTCACTGGACGCCCAATTTTGCGCTGATACATACAAGCATGCTCGTATAATCGGTGGCGAGAGATGCAACACAAGACCTAAGAAAAAAACTGAGTTCGACATGTTCCCGGGACATTATGATAGGCGGCAGCTGCACACCGGGTCTCTCTTTGGGAGTTGACTTGGGGGGAACGAAAGTGAAGGCGGATTGGGCGTTGAAATTGATGATTTATTAGGCGGTTCAATTTTCAAGGTTGGATATTCAACTTTGAACCCGGACGCCAAGTTTACATATAATAAGAATTTTGCGGAGACGGAGGGCGGAGGATCAAAAAAATATATAAAAATAAAAATAGACCAATCCGCGAAATCACCCGACCCCGAATCGAACGGGGACATCCTGCAGTGGACTTTCCGTGTTATCATTCAAGACAGGCAGGTGCACACCATGTGCGATCAGATGGTTGAGTCTTGATTCTGGGTTGGATTTATTGCGAGAATTGCGGGATCAAAGGCTGGCTGAACTCTGGATCCAGAACTGCCAATTGGGGCTTTGCCGGCTTCTCCAATTGTAGATAATCTTATTGCTGTGCTATAGTAGAGAACGGAGGTCGAAACATACAGGAGAATGAAGCAAAAAAAAAATCGTCATGTCCCCATAGTACCCATCACCAGACCCCGAATCGAACGGGGACCTCCTGCAGCCTACACACTTTCTTTTCCACTTAAGACAGGCAGGTACACACCATGTGCGACCGGGTGTCAAGTAGTTCGATTCTGGGTTGACTTTATTTCGAGAATTGCGGGATGGAAGGCTGGTTGAAGTTGAGATATTAATTGAATGCAGCCGTCCGATTGTTGTTAGCTGAACATCGGTGCCATGTAGCCTTGGAATGGCATGCAATATTGCGGAGATCATTGAAGCACAGAAGCACAGAGAGCGGACGAAAAAGAAAGAAAAGTCTTAGTAATCTCATCTGAGTCCCCCGACCTCGAATCGAACGGGACATCCTGCAATGCACAAGCCTTACTTTCTAAGACGGGCGGGCACAGACCATATGCGACCGGGTGGTTGAGTAGCTTCATTCTGGGTTGAATTTATACTGTAGAGGAAAATTGAGTGGTCGAAGGATGGTCGAAGTTGAACTCTCAATTGAATGCAGCCTGTTTATAGTTGAACATGAGAGCTTGGCCCGCATGCAATATATTGTGGAGAACGGCAGCATATGACGGAATAGAGGTGAAAAAAATAGAGGCAAAAGAGTCCAAAAGAATCATAATGTCTCGTCTTATCTATCACCCGACCCCGAATCGAACGGGGCATCTCGTGAGTTCTTTAAAACAGGCAGGTACCCACCGTGTGCGACCGGGTGGTTCAGTAGCTCGATTCGGAGTTGAATTTGCAGGAAGAAATTGCGGTATCGAAGGCTGTTTGAGCTTGAATGCAGCAGTCTGATGATTATAGCTGAAAATCGGTGCTATGTAACCTGGAATGGTTGTTTCGGCATACAATACTAGATTTTCCACGGCAGCATGGGAAAAATAAAATGGACGACACTGAGGCAAAAAAGCAACAATGAAGTCACCCGACCCCGAATCAAACGGGGACCCCCTGCGATCCAATGACAACTCTCCTCCCATTTAATGCAGGCAGGTGCCCTATGTGCAACCGGGTGGTTCAGTAGCTCGATTCGGAGTTGCGAGAATTGCAGGATCAAACTTGAAGGCTGGTTGAACTCGACATACAACCGGCTGACCAATGTTTATAGCTGGAGCTTGCACCGGCAGTGTTATGGAGATGATTACCACTACAGCATAAAAAGAGATGGAAGAAAATGAGGCAAAAGAAATTGCATCTGCATAGTCATCACCCGACTCCGAATCGAACGGAGACCTCCTGCAGCCTACTTCCAGGCATATCATACAAGACAGGCAGGTGCACATCATGTGCGATCAGGTGATTGAGTGCCTTGTTCCGAGTTTAATCTATACGGGAAAGATTGCGGGGTCAAAGGCTCGGTGAACCCGAGATTCAACACAGCCATCCGACTATTAGATCTGGAGCTTGAACCGGGAATATTTTGAGGATAATTAGGGCACGGAAGCACAAGAGAGATGGACGAAAATGAGGCAAAACGCCGCTGAAGATTCATCACCCGACCCCGAATCGAACGGGGACACTCTGCAATGCACTTAAGCCTCACTTTTCAAGACTGGCAGGTGCACACCATGTGCAACAAGGGTGGTTGAATACCTTGATTGTGGGTTGACTTTATAGGCAAGAAATTATGGGATTGAAGGGTGGTTGAACTTGATATTCCACCCAGCCGTTGAATTGTTTATAGGCGAACATGGGAGCTTCTTCCGCATGTAATGCGGTAGAGATCATTAGGGCTATAGGGGATAAAAAGTGGACGAAAATAACGATGAATCATCACCTCGAACGGGGACCTCCTGCAGTCCAGTACCATATTTCCGACTCAGGACAGGCAGGTGCACACCGTGTGCGATCGGGTGCTTCAGTAGCTCGATTCTCGGTTGACTTTATACAGTAGAGGAAACCTGAGGGGTTGAAGGCTGGTTGAACTTGATATTCAACATGCCGTTCGATTGTTTATAGCTGAAGATTGGAGCTTGGTCCGCATGCAATATTGTGGAGAGAACTTATCACTGCAGCATAGAAAGAAAAAACAATCGAAAATGAGGCAAAAGAGAGGGACACAACGATGACAACATCACCCGACCCCGAATCGAACGGGGACATCCTGCAGTCCACTTTCAAATTTCCAATTCAAGGCAGCCAGGTGCACACCGTGCATCGACCGGGTGGTTGAATACCTTGATTGTGGGTTGGCTTTATACAGCAGAGGAAAATTGTGGGATCAAACTTGAGAGTGGTCGAGCTCAAGAGTCAAAATTCAACACAGCCGATTAGAGCTTGGACCAGCTTCTTCGATTGAAGATAATTTTACCACTGCAGCATAGCAAAAACAAATGGACGAAATGAGGCAAAAAGAGCTATAAACCAGAACATGACATCACCCGACCCCGAATCGAACGGGGACCTCCTGCAGTCTACTCGCGAATTATTTTCAGACAGGCAGGTGCACAGCATGTGCAATCAGGCGGTTGATCACCTTTGTGTGGCGTTGAATCTATATGTGCCCAATCGGTTATTTTTCATCAGGAAAAGTCAGCAGTGGTTTGAATTTTAAATCCCGTGCATGAATCCTGACTGAGGATACAGTTGCATAATGACTCTAAAGAGCCTGAGCCTCGCAGTGATCTAGAGGAGACGAGTATAGGTAGGACACGTGAGAGAACGCGATAAAAATCAGCGGAGACAGCTAATTCATAGCCCGACCCGAATCGAACCGGGACCTCCTGCGATATGGCCACATGTAGTGTAAAGCAGGCACTGAGGCAGGTCCACATTGGTAGTGTACCATTGGGTAGTTAAGTACCTGGGCTTGGGGTTGAATTTATGCCAGCAACTTGGACGCGGGCTCTAACTGTCTGCCAACCTCGAACGGCGGGCGGTGAGTCGAGCCTGCTACGGAGACTCGAACTTCGGCCATCACCGGAAGAGTCGTGAGAACATCATCAATGATTCCATCCTGTACCTCGGTACTGTAATGAATCTCCACGCATCGCGTCCAACAGCAGCTCGGCGCAAGATTCACAAGGATGCGACTACAGGTCCTCATCGACCATCTGAAGCAGTTGCAACGTCGTCAGTCTGCAAGGTTAGGTCACTAGGCGGGTCCCTCGTTTTCCTTCTTTCTTGCTCTCTCTCTCCTTTTTTGGAGCTTGGAGCAACAAGGGCTATCGATAATCGTGCACGGTCCCTCTTTTTTTGGGGGGGACGTGGTTCTACCGGTTAGGGAGCGGGATGAATCTATATGATTTGCTCCAAGCTTGGCATCGTCTACGGGGCGTCATCCATTCCCTTCCCTTTTCGGCCTGGCGTTTATTCCAGTTCTACTATCTCCTCATCCCCGCTCCGCACCCCTCCCGCCTCCTTCGTTTTACCCAATCTAACTACTCTCTGATCACCCTCGCTGATGCTAGCTCCCCCCAGGTCTCCGTTTGCTGCTCCCGCTCAAAACCACCGTCCTCATACACCCTTTCACGGCGCACCTACACGCGAAGAAGCTGTGTGTACCTTTGCCGCTCATTCAACTCGGTTTGCCACGCCCCAGCGGAGGCTGGACCGCGCTTGCCACGCGGTCTTCCTCTTCCTCTTGCCTGCCTCAGCCACCTTTCTCGCTCTTGCGCTTGGTCTTACTCCTGCAGGCAAGGCAGGATTTTCTTCACCTCTGGAGCTGCTCTTCTTTTTCTCGCGCGGTCGAGTCAGGGTAGCTCGTCCACTCCCTCCCTCGTTCACGCAGCCGTTCATGCACGCGATCGTGCGCTCGGGGGCGGGTTGTGCAGAAAGCGCAACTTTAAATCTGTTCGAGGCCGACGCGGCGAGACTATCCTGTCACTTGCTTCTTGCGGTGGGGATCCACCACTGGTACTATCGGCTGGAGGTCGTCAGTGATCACTATCCAGGACGGGACGGGCGGGATCACGATCGCGTACACGGGTCGTTTCCGTCCTTAACGTTTGAAATGGCCTGCACGGACCACTGTGGCGGGACACCACACTCCCGCTGCCCCCGTCGCTCCTGACGTCTTGCCCTCTTTTCTGAAATCTTCTTCCCATTTTGCACGCTGGCCTGCCCTTTCATCGTTGGTGCTGGTTGTCGCGCAGGTGTGGAATGCGGGGCGACGTCGCCGAGGATGGACATCGCGTGCCAGGCGGTGCTCGTGTTGCGCCTGAGCGGGTGTATACAAGGCACGCATACCTATGAATGGGAGTGTACGAGCGTGGATAGACGGAGCGGCAATGATTATGTCACTTGGGTGTCACTTCGCTGAGAGGAGGAGCTGGGTCCGCCCGCCTGATATTTCGCTGCACCGGGGCGCGCTGGATGTTCTCTTGTAGCGGCATGTGCTGGAGGCTTCACCGGAGGCAGTTTCTTCGCGGCTTCGCGAACCGAATCGTTCCCAGGGGTGGGGCGCGCTGCGTCGGCGCTGATAATTTCTTTTGGAGGGTGAATAGTATCGTGCTGGGAACGCGAACCTCACGCTAGGTACACGTCTTGGGGCTGAACTTCTTAGACCCCGCTTCTCTCCTACCAGATTTTTAATGCATTTCTTGGTTTATCATGCAACGAGTCGTTCATCCCCTGGGGGAGTCCTGCCTCCGAGCAGAGCGCTACATGGCTTTTCTCCCAGAAAGTCATTCCATATTTAAAAAGCGCGCTTACATGGCAGCCTGGCTTCTGCAATCACGGGGCGATGGTTCATCGTCTGGATCGCAGAGCTATCTGTCATAGCTGCCTCGTGGGGCTCTGACTCGCCTTTGCTGGCTTTTTGACCGCTTGCGGCAAATTCTGTTTTCTCGATTCTCTTGTTTTAATTCAAGTGGCTTGCAGCCTGATCAACCTTAAGGGTGAGATCAATGCTAAATAACCCGGGCTCATAGCGCTTTCAAAGTTCGTAGATCTATTTGACTTGTCAGGTTAACTAAAAATTATGGTCTTGTGGGATAGGGACGCAGTTGGCTATCTCACACCTGGCCTCGATTGATATGCAATTTTCTTGAGCAAATCTGGTGCTGGCTCCGGGCAGGATTCATACTATCCATTTTCTTGCTTTTCTCCGAGCAAAATCCCTACTTGAACTGTCCATCATTGCGCAGCGTTTTGTGACTAACTTTTTGGCAACATCCATCGATCTGCTTCGGCCCATCTATCGACGTAGAACTTGCAGATCATTTTGCAGAGACTGACTCGAACGAGATTCCCGCATCTGACCCATATTGCATTTAGCCGCATTGACTATTTGACACTGCAGCTCAAACATTGTGCCACTTACTTCGAGGACCGGAAGTACACCGGGCGCTCAAATTTGTTGATGGCTTCCTCCCAAGCTCTCGCTTACCGGCAAAAAATTCATCTCGAGCTTGAATTCAAAGTTTTATGACAACGATGCTCCCATTATCTTGGACCCTCGTTCCCATATTATTATAAGCTTCGTATTCCACCGTCCATTGATAATTAATTAGGTATTGCAGAGAATATGAGACCTGGCGAAAGAACGTCTGAGTCACTATAGCGGCGGACTCAGGAACCTAGGCAAGAGGGAAGGGCCGGCAACGGTGTAAACAGGGACATTGAGAACTTGGCACCGTCGATCTCTCCTCCAACGTAGCGGGTGAAAGGGGATCCGGCCAGGTTTAAGGTCCAAATAGAGTAGGCGGAGTTTACTGGGACAGTGGAGACAGGCGAGAAAAGTCCGTCTCGGTGATAATGACAGGTCCCGTCGGGTCGCGGGTCTCAGTCTCGATATACACGCTCGTCACATTCACACCATTTCGCACCTGCACTGGGTCAGTACTGCGACATATAGAAACGGCACAAGACACGGACTGCAACGTTGTATTGAGCCGTCCTATTGTTATCGAAAAAGCACGAGGTTGTGGAGAATACAACAGCATCTTGCACCGCGAATCCGACACCGCCTTGGTCTTCCACTTTGCCGTCGACCATGAACCGCATAGTCGTGATGCCGGCCGCGGCGTCGAGTGACAACCCGCTGAAATCATCGCCGCCGAAGATATACGAGGTAGCTACTCCATCGGGGTAGCTTGTAACTCCCTCCAGCGAGGAAAGCAGGGTGGAATTATGAACACCTCCGAGGTGGTCATCCCAAAGAAGCAGCGCCACACGATTGGGATTATCGGTTAAGTTCCAGAACTAGACACAGAATTAGTGAAGGAGACGCGCCACTTATAATTGGTTATCCATACCCTAACTCGGCCCGAAAACTGAAGGACGTCACCATCCAGGGTGAATGTGAGGTCGAAAGGTTTGACAGGCAACGGCGTGATAACATCGCTGAGCTGGACTCCGCTGGGGACCGTATCAAGCATGCGCGCGAACAGTTCGGAGCAGCGCGAGGCGAATAACTCGGGCGAATTGGCGAATCTGTAGCGTAATTCGTGAGAGGAGCGCGCGCGGTGCAGGAGACCCACGAGAGCATGGTAACATTGCCATCGCTGCCGAAAATTCGCTTGTCTGAATTTGTAGTGTCGTTAAAACCTACAACCAGCGGATTTTGAGTGGTGCCAGAAATATACTCTGTTGCGCTGTACTGAAATCACGATGTGTGGACTCTGGTAGAGCACAGCTACGCACATGTTGTTATCAAAGTGTGTGTTAGTTGTGTCAAAATGTGACACAGATTCGCTGTTGTTTGGGTCGTTCAGCTCCGGCACAATATCAGGGAATGGAGCATGTTGGACACCGCCGAACGTGTGTCTGGAAACAAGGGATTAACGCGTGGTGTTTAGAGAAGAAATTACCCACCCGCATGCGACGAGTCCGATCATCTCATCCTGCGTAAATCCCTGTCTGGCGAAGGAGGCGATGTGTGAGTCGAGGGTTTGCTCCGGTTTAGGAACGCCGGGCAGGTTAGGTTCCGTGGCGTCTACACGTCCTCCTCGGAAAGGGATTTGTGGACCTCCACTTGGAGTCGCATTGAATCGACAGATGAGGACCCAATGAGAGAAAAGAACTCACCAAAATTCAACTGCTATGACTGTTCCAAGCGCGAGGGCATCAGCAACTGCGAAGTTGAAAAATGGTCAGGTTCCGCTGGATACCCGCGTGCGAGATATGTACCGGAAACGTAGCGAGTGGCACTCCCAACGAGCACACTAAGAGTATTATCAAACCCGTCCCCAACGTTCTTCGAGGGGGTCTCGTCAGTCTTGACTCCACCGCACATGAAACACAACACACCTCGGCCCGTGCTTGCTCTTCAGCAAACCTGATTGAAGCATCCATGCCTCCCGTGCCGTCCGCGATATTATGCGTCGCCATGTCGTGGTACGCCTGTGCATGTAATGAGTGCGCCTAGCTGCTAGAAGGAAGAAACGTGTCTCACTGTGCGTATCCAGTCTGCGGCGTTGGACCTTCCTGAGGGACCACGGCTACCCGTCGGCGCGAAAGAAAAGGTATCACAGGGTTGTATGAAGCTTGCGATGCCAGTGGTGCCTGGTGTTATTTCGAAGAGCAAGGATTCGAGTTCATCGAGCATCGGGGAAGGCCAAAGATATGCATGGGCGGTCGCAAAGCATGTCAGGAGCGCGAGTCGGAGCATTATTTTCTCAGCAGTAAGTACCTGGCTCTTCCTTTATAAACTAGGCAATTCAATTGAAGCGGAGGCCGTAAAATAGCCGTTTGAGATTTTCTTGGCGCAACCTTGGCATCTTTTTGGGTCAGAGTCAAGGTCAGAGTGAAACTCCGAGGCCCATGCCGGACCGCCGCCGCACCGAGCACCGCCCTCTGCGCCCCCGGCCGCGTTTGTCCGTACTCAAGTATACCTGGCCTGTATCTATCTTCTGCTGTTTTGCCCCCCGATCTCTGATGTGAACCTGCTTGCCACCAGACACTGTATTCAATCCGGGTCAGCACCTCCCACAACACGTCGAGGAATCACCCACTTTTTTAGTGAAACCTCGGGCATGGGTCGCCTGTGAGGCTGTGACCGTGCACGGTCTTTTTTAGCCTTTTCGGACTTTTGTGGCCGTTCTGGAGGACGTCAGATCCGTTGGGATCGATTCTCTGTAGACTCGGGTAGAATGTCGGGTACATAGAACGAGGACGTCGAATCCGTTGGGATCAACTTCTCCAGAGACATCTCTGGGGTAGAAACATCGGATTCGACGTCGACCTTTTGCCGTGGACGCGGCGGGACGCAGCTGGACACGCGGTTACAAGTAAAAGTCTGGCAGTTTCAGCTGTGATGGGAGAGAAGCGGAATGATTTTTGGAGACAGGCGGCGGTTCGTGAACCGAGTTGAACGAGCGTCTTCTGTAGCCTCCAGGCTCCACGTACAATCCCTACTCACCGCAAATTTTCCCAGAGCGTTAAGTTTATCGCACGAACGGCCCGGCAGTCCATCGGTGACACCCATCCATCGGTTGAAGAAAGCCGAGGATGCCATAAGTACCTGATGAGGCATTGATATTGAACACATGTGGATCTACGGTCACCTTGGTTATGCAGTAACTTCTCATATGATGCGAATAGATGCGAATCATCTGAACTTTCACAAGTTTATGATCCAGCGTATGTAGCGAGGTACGAAGCGCAGTTGGTTCGGGGGATGAATTTCGGTTAGGACTCTGGCGTGTGTTCGATTCTGAGAGGTGACATTTCTTTTTGATTATTTTTAAGGCTTTGCTATATCTCTCTTGGGGTTTCCCATGGTATTTAGAGCCTTCAATTCAGGCACCGTAGGTCCTTCTGCTCCAGATTGCGATTTCCCGTCATCTCCGAGATCCCCGCGAATGTTCCCACGGTTCCTTCTCAGCTGTTCATGGACGATACATGTCCCCACATGTTACATGAGCTATTGCCTGTATGTATTATCAAAGACCACACATAAATTAGCAGATTTTACTCCCATACAAAGCCCGTCATAGGATTTGCAGGCAAATGTTTGCAATGTCCTGTTTTGTTCCCTGGAACGTGCGAGGAACCGATGTATGAAGCGACATCTCCTACAAATGGGGGTGAGTACCATAAATTTGATGTATCGACTCTGAATTTCTGATAAACGGCTAGGTTTCTCTCCTGCTCTATGGTGGGTTGTGTCCCACCTTGCGCTTGGCCGGTGATTGAGTTAGGTCACAGGCATCTACATCTGCCTCTTTTTGTTTGCCATCCACACCCTTCTCCGTCGCAAACAATTACCCGGAATAAAACTTCTCATAGTCGCGAGTTGCCTTATGGCCGCCGTTTTGGGAACAATGCAAGTAGCGGTCATCGCAGCGACCACACTATTTGCGAGCTTCATTCAACAAGTGGTTTATGTGCAGGCCTTACATCAACCCGACGCCGTGCAGATGTTGTGGACAGTACAAAATGTCGTGTTAGCCACAAATCAGTGTGCCAAAGTCCACCTCCATTGCTTCCAAGTCGAGACTCAGGCCTCCAGTTTCGTCATAGATTCCTTTTTCGTTGAGTTCCCCTTCGAGCCGTATACGCGATTTGATAGTTGTATCGGTGCTATGTGATATGGGGATATCAAAGGGAGGTACTCATCCTGCCTGTGCTACTCATGCTTTTAACTTTTGGTGAGCCCTCCTGAATTTTGGACACTCACGTGGATGACACTTGCTATGTAGCTGTCGCGATTGTGGGGTGTGAATCAATCCGAGTCTGCAACAATACAAATGTCCGAATCGCGTTTGGTCTGGTTGCTGCCAAATATAGTTCTCACAGCTCTCACTACAAACCTGGCTGTCAATCCATGGAGAAAAGAAACCGGCCTCAAAAACACTCATTTCTTCACCTATTGTGTTGGAAAGTGTCTCAAAGGAATTGCCTTTTGTCTGGCGGTTTGAATGATACCGGAATCAGAGCGAACCGACCAGGGAAGATCGCGTTTGAATCTACATAAATGTGTGGCTGTCCTTCGCGAGCACCCGGCGCCTCGGCGGATCACTAGTATCCGAAGTTCGGCTACTCGGCATTAGAGGCTCTTGACCAGAACCATCACGGATTCTCAATGAAAGCAAGTTCCTATTTTTCCAAGTCGACTTCGCGCTGGACATTTTCCTGTGGCGGCATGTGGTGGAGGCTTCAGTAGATGTAGGGCCAGCCGGAGTCTAACGCAGTTTCTTTGCGGCTTTGAGAGCCGAATCGATGCCAGGCGCGGGGAGCGCAGCGTCGGCGTTGACAATTTCGTGGTGGGCGAATAGTATCGTGCTCCGTACGTGACCTCTGGCTAGGCATATGTTCTTGGGCTGAATTTCCAAATTTTCAATGCATTTCTTGGTTTATCATGCAATGAGTCCGAGTCGCCCAACGGTTTGCTTCGATATGACTAGATTCCTGCCTCCGAGCAGAGCGCCGCATGCCTTGTCTCCTGAAAGTTCAAGTTGTTCCGTATCTGGAAAGCAATTGGAAAGCGGCGAAGCCCTGGCGGGGCGCGCGCCTAAATATAAACTTAGCATGCCGTCGGTGACGCGTCTGTCTTGCAAAAATCACGGAAATCACGGGGCGATTGTTCATCGTCTGGATCGCAGGGCTGTCTGTCATGACTAAGTACCTCGGCGGTTTCTGTTTTCTCCATTTGTATTAATGTAATTGCCTTGCAGCCCGATGAACCTCAAGGGTGAGATCAATGCTAAATAACCGGTTCCCATAATGCGCTTTCAAAGTTCGTAGATCTATTTGACTTGTCCAGGTGAACCAAAAATTGGCGAATTTACCATTTTGTGGAGGGTGTTGGCGCTCACTGGCCTCGATTGATCTGCAATTTCTTGAACAAATCTGGTGTTGGCTCCGGGCAGGATTTATACTATCCATCTTCTTGCTTTTCTCCGAGCAGAATCCCTTGCGCAGCGTTTTGTGACCAACATTTTAGCAACATCCATCGATCTGCTTCGGCCTATCTATCAACGTAGAACTTGGAGATCATTTTGCAGCTTGGTTTCAACGGACCAATAATAGGGCGGCATTCAATCTTGCCAACAGAAAATCCCTACACAGCGTTTTGTGACCAACAGTTTATCAACATCCATCGATCTACTTCGACACATCTATCAACGGGAATAGCACTTGGTGTTGTGGCTCGGTTTTAATGAACTAATGATAAGGAGGCATTCATCCTTGCAAAATCATCTGCATACTCAGCTTATAGGTGATTAGAATTTTGGGACAGAGTCCGCGCACCAACTTGGGAGAACATGGTCTCTGTGTTGACCGAAGGAGGGCTGGCCGTTTCCACGGTGCACTGCCTTACCCGGGTCCTGTCACCCATTTATTTACCCAAAGTTATAAACGGGATTCCTAGGATCCGCAGCTACCTGCGATGCGCCACATCTTTGAATATTTTTGAGGCACTGGCAGCTGTCTGGCGTCGTCCCATCCCTCTCCTTGCCCAAGAACTACTAAGAACTGCCATGCAATACACTGTAGACTCTCAACGATTCGATGACGACTGGAATTCCATGATGCAACTTCTGTTGGAAATGGGGGTGAGTACCATAAATCTGAAAGTTGTTGATTTTCTGATAAGCGGCTAGGTTTCTCTCCTACTCTATGGCGGGTCGTGTCCAGCCTCGTCCTTGACTCGTAATTGACCGGGTTATAGGCATCTACATCTCCCTCTTTTTGCTCACCATCCACCTCCTATTCCGTCGCCGGAAATCCCCTGGAATAAAACTTCTCATAGTCATAAGTTGCATTATAGCTGTTTTGGGAACGGCGCAGATGGCAGTTGTTATTGCCCAGATCGTTGTAGCAGCTCGCCTCGTCCAACAAGTTGTGCATTCTCAAGTCTTGCAAGAGTACAAGAGCCAGTCCAATTTTTCGGTGTGGACGACCATAAGAGACTTCACCTTCTTTATAAACAAGTGAGTAAACCCAATTTCCATTTCGAATTGGGACTCAGCCCAAACACCAGTTTCGTAACAGATTCCCTTTTCGTTGAGTTTTCTCATCCGTTGTGTGTACATGGATTGATATGGACTTTAGTTGTATCGCTGCTATGTGATATGGGGATTCCGCCGGAAGATAGTCATCGTGCCCGCGCTGCTCATGCTATCTACCTTCGGTAAGTCGCTTTCCCAATTTCATACCACCGCTGAACGGCACTGGCTGGTTCCTGCGTAGTTATGGGGATCGTGGGGGCTATAGTATTCCCCGGCACTGTAAATGACGTGATGGCACAAATCACATTCGGCCTGGTTGCTGCCACAAACATAGTTCTCACGGCTCTCACCGGCAAGTCAGTATACTCAATTGTCAACATTCAATGCTTAAAGAGTCGTTCAGCTGGTCGGATATTGTGGATCCGGTGTGCAGCATCACATGTTGGTCTTGACTGCACACTCCGTAGTCGTTACAACACGGCCATCGGAGTCATGTATGCGATCTTATATTTCACTGTTTGGTATCCCTTGACATTTTTTCCAGACTCGAGTCGGGCGCAATCTATTGCATTATGGCAATATTCATGGTCATGACTGTCTCGCTATACGATCCGGAATTCTACAACATTGGGTTTGGAATTGGGCTTGGAATTGGGGAACAGTTGATCGTGAGTATAGGCCACTCTTGCTTGAACTAACTTACCTACCCTCCAGAACATAATACCTACATTCACACTGGTGTACGTTGGACTGAAAAACAGAGATTACAGTCACCCCACAGCACATGCTAACCGAATTTCATCTAACGGACATACCGCTTTCCGTTCGGACGCAGTGCAGCCACGCCAACCTTGTGAGGTGGATGTTAAGCTGCAGTCGACTGAAGGGAAAGACGGAGAATGTGTATGAGATGACCCGCATAAATGATGGTTTAGTATTATTCTTTTATCGCAAGCACAATTTTGGTTAGACTTCCTGTTTATTGTAAAACCTTCGGGATCATAGAAAAGTATCGCCCAGCAGATTTCACCCAATAATTATTTTCGAAAGGCCCGCTACACCCGAAAAGAAGCAGGTGGAGAGCCCAATGTGAACTTTATTTATTTATTTGTGATAATAAAGACTGAACACCAACAGGTCCTCATTGACTACCATTCCGTCGCAAACAATGCAAGTGGGGGACATGAAATGTCGATGTTAAGAGCACTGGTGAAAATTTAATTATAGCTAAGTACGGTTGGAAATACTAATCTGGAAAATACCCAATGTCTGTAGTGGTCTGTGGCAGACCATACAGACCACACAGACCCACAGACTTCCCCCTGTCTGTACCAGACAGCCACAGACACACGGTTTCTATGACAGACGCTCACAGACCGATAGACCGATAGTGTCACAGACCCACAGACACCTACAGACCACCACCATCACGCATGCTGATGGATCCAACTTTTCCATCAAACGGCCATATGTTTCCTCGGAAGCTTCCTAATGCAGGCAGAACAGTACAGAGGGTGCCCGCAGGCTGAGGCAGAAAAATAGCTTTTCAACAAATTATATTGGCAAGCAGCTAACGACTACATTGAAGTAAATACGAGAACATGGTAGCCGCGCAAAAAAAGCACTCGGATCGTTTCACACTGGGCAGGACCTAGAATTCATGTTGGTAAGGAACTGGGTGAACGAGAATTCAAAAAGGCGGACGTACGTGCTCGGAGTGACCATTGATATCCAGAGTCTTCGCGGGAAGCATGTTCTGAAGAATGATGTGATGAGTCTGAATATCTAGGAAGAGAGGTAAGATTTGACCCACAAGAAAGCTGAGGAACAAATGTGGGAGAAAGAAAGGAAGAGATTGACAACAGTGCACACTTACAAGACTCTTATACATGCTCTCGGCAACGGACTTAGCTATTTTTTTCCGTTCGAGCCGTCGTAGGAGCCGACAAGTATTTTGCCATTGAGAACTGGAGAAATGAACATTGTGACAGAATGACCCCCAAACGAGGTTACGAAGAATCAAAAATTGATTGCCTGCGTTGACCACGCTGACCGCTTAAGGACCGTGTCTGTCGCTTCGTGACCGTGTCTGCGGAGGTCTGTGAGTGTCTGTCGGTCTGTGGCAGAAGTCCTTGGTCTGGTATGGACATGCCATGTCTGTGCCGCTGGAATGTGTTTCCAGATGTATAACGTTGATATAACGACTCAAAAGTTGGGCTCGGTCAGTAGTTGGAGCAGCGAAAAGTTGGGCTCGGTCCAAAAGCCGGACTCGGTCATAGAAGTAGGTCCTGTTTGGCGCTGGCGCCGCGTTCGGCTTTCCGTGGATAGTTTGCGAAAAGATTGTCATCCCGACGTGGGAGGCGTTCGCGTGACTGTCACGGTCACAATCCCATATCTGGAAAGCGCGCGCCTGAAGGTACACAGCATCAACGTAGCATAGGCGCTGCTTTCACCACGACACGGAAGCCTCCACGATAAAAATACGCTAAGCCCCGTCGTTCTCTTCCATCTGCTTTTCCGCAGTCTCTGGTAGTAGATGCGCCGTCACTGGATATGAATCTGATGACCAACACTCCCCAGTCGGATCCAAATACACGTCTGACGTCGCATACGCCCGTGCCTATTCCGGCTCGGAGATCTTCCTCTGCCCAGAGGTATGTAGATTACTGACAAGTCGGCAAAAGATTTCTTGATCTATGGCCTCTCGAACAGCTCAAATTTCTTTCAGAATGCTGCTGGCTTCGAAATCGTTGGGGGGAATTTCGTCGCGGGAGATGTGCATCACCACCACCACCCGGATGTCCGTAAAAGATGCTTTTTTTCACTTGTCCCTGTCTCACGTATACACTTGGCAGCTGGCACGCAACGTCTCTCAAGATCTACCGCTGGACATCATGGATGAAACTTTCTCAGAGAGCGAAATATATTGTAACCAACTACTGCGGCGAAAGCGCGGATTTCCGCTGTATGTGCCAGGTCCCCAACGAAATCTTCCAGAAGAGTACCAAAAGACTGGTGTCTCAATCGGCGATGTTGGCAGGATTACAGAAGAAGGGATATTCGATTTTTTCTTCAATATCTACCACCCAGCAGACCATCCCATTAACAACAACGATGTTCCCGAGAATTTTGCACCATTACCGCGCTATGCCTCGGAAGATCTATTCGACCTGCCTTATCGCCCAGGGAGCCATGTCTCGACGTCCTCTGTTCAACGACTGGATCCAGAGTAAGTCTTGTCGCCGCTGACCGAAAACGCCGACGTGTCTTACTCTCTTTCTGCATGCAGCGAGTTCCCTGGAGGCGATTTCGCGTTCGGCTGTCGCGCTCCACAAGGCGCTGTATTGGCCTTCCCGCAAGGCGCGCACCTCCAAAAGCTTGTAAACCTAGACCTCGTTCGGGAATATGCCGCCGCGCACGCCGAGAACTGGTACAAGTATATAAACGGGCCAAGAGGACGCGGACTTGCAAATGGTTCACTGTACCTCGTCACTGGCTCCGAAAAAGCCTCGGCATGGGGCATGGCATCGTTTTACAGTGTCCGCAATGAATTCCAGCTCACCTTTACGCCCGATTCTGCTCGCCAATACAAATGGAGGGGAAACCCGGCCGAGAAGAAAAGCTACAATCCATCCCCGATAAACGACGGACCTTTGAATCAGACCACGTTCATACATGGGCTGTCCATTACCCTCGGGACGGGAATTTGGGGACGGCTGTTCGGGACTGTTGAAATCCGCGAGATTGTAGAATCCCGATCTGCAAGCGCAGGCGAGAGTTCGACACCAGTGATCAGGCGGAGGCCACCCCGCAGACAGTCATCTCTGTTGTCGTGGGCTCACAGTTTTTTCCGGGGAGGAGCAGAGGCGGGTGAGAGACAATATGTGGGGGAAAATGGGCGGGTGATTTTATCAGATCTCTCTCCCATTTCCAAGGCAAGATATTTGCAAACTGAACCATGACTAGGGACTGAATAACCCGGCGTAGATTTTCCATCCTGGAGAACTGATCAATAATTATATTCTTCAGAAGGTTTCTACTTATTCAAACACCGTCGATCGTCTAACCACAACCCATGCAGACTCCACAAGCAGCCGTTGTAATGTCCCACGACGATGATTGGTGCAATATCCTTGGAGAGGTGCATTGCAACCTTCATTAGATCCTGTGCCGGTGCTGATATCTTTAAATCATGGTAGAATGACTCCAAACCAGTTCATACTGTGTCGGAATTGCTAGAACGAATACGGGACCAATATAAAATCACGGAGAGGGATGGTAAGCCCGCCAACCGAATCGTAATCGCTGCAAATAATTGCAGATCTCAGGCGCGACTTTCCTTCAGTCAATGTCGACACCTGTGAGAGATGACCCGACCACCGTTCAATCCCTGTCCGCTACGCTTGGACTCGGAAAAGAAACATCGGATCCTGAGGGACAGCTTTCCCTCTCAGGTTAGTATGCCTTCCTCTCAATTTTTGTACCAAATAATGGTGAAAATCAGATTCGACGCGGGAGTCTCGTTCCAATCTTAGTCCCGCGGAACAGGGTAGTGTTTTCATTCACTCGCAACTCGTGAGCGGGTCATCCAATGCTGCTCTCCCCACCAGAATTCCGTCTCCCACCATGCCCTCTACGAGTGGTGGGATGGGTGATGGGCCGGGCAGTCCGAGTATTGGCGCTGTTTCAGGTGCTTCGGGTCGTACGTCTTCTCGTGATACTCTCCGTGGATTCAAATAATCACTCCTTAAACCCTTAGAACACTATAGATTCGCGTTGAACAACGCGGTTCGCCAGTGGGGACAAGCTCTCCGATATAAGGATTCACACACTGGACCCTCGAACAATCCACAGTGGACCTCTGTTGTTTATTGTGAGTCATCCGTGCAGCCTGCCAGGATTCTCATCTTATCTGTTCCGTAGTGAATAATATTGAACGTAGCCGCGGCTTTGGCCCGTCCAAGGGCGCTGCTCGAGAAAATGCGGCCAAGCGGGCGCTGGTGGCTCTGGGGTTCATGTACTAGCGCGGGCGCAATCCTCTCTACATTGGAGCTCTTTAAATTATCCCACTGCTATCGTACCATAGTGGTACCGTGCCACTCGCGCCGCATAATCCTCCTTTCTTCATCCAAAGTTTTATCCGATATACGTCGTGATGGAATTCTTTGGCTAGTGGGTTATTGTTATGTATGCGCTGTCGAGTACTCACCGCGATGTTACCTGTACTTACTAGGTCGCTGAGATTGTAGAATTGACGGACTTTAACTTTCTGAGAAAGCAAGTGTGATTCATGCGAAACATTGCAACGGAGATCTGAACGCAGAAATTCAACAGTCATAAGGCACATTCATGTGTTGTACAGCAATTCATAACCCAAGCCGTCGGCGTCGCTAATCCAGGCCACGGAGCCATTCGAGCAGTATCTTGTTAATCTCTTCCGCATGGGACTCAGCCCCCCAATGATCCCCACCAATCTCCTTCCGCGTTGCCGGCCCCTTCGCGTACTTGGCATGGACGGTGTCTCCCATGATGGGCAACGAGACGCAGTCGCCGGTGAAAGCGACAAAAAGGAGGGGTTGCTTGATTTCAGCCGCCTCAGGTGAGATTTCTGTGGCCGAAAATGAAAATTCAATAAATAAAAGGGAATCCGGACAGGGCGGTGGAAGGAAGGAAATATTGGACGCACTCGCGTCGTCCTCGTAGGTCGCCTGATCAATCATGGCTCGGTACCAGCAGAGCGGGGCGGAGATGCCGTTCCTGAGCCACGACTTTCTGAGATGATCCTTCTCCTGCCGGCTTCGAGTGGGTAATTCTTTCTCGAGATTGATTGTGAGTGTGCGTACCTCAGGGGTCATGTACCACGGGAGGGGGGACTGCTTGTTGTTTTCGATCCACGCTCGGGCGCCGCCGTCGACGCACAGATTGTCCTTCCACAACTGGATTGTCTCGGGGTAAAGCAGACTGATGAACGAGTCGATCTGGGCGGCAAAGTGTTAGCGGTGGAGCTGAAGGTCGGATTTCTGAAATTTGAAATGTAAATACTTGGTACGTACGTGTTTCTCGATGATCGCCGGCGCGTCTGGCTGGACGAAGAAGCGCATGTAGGCGTAGACGTCGTAGCCGAACGTCTCCTTTATCTGTTCATGCTGGGAGATGCGGTCCCCACCCACCGGGAGCGGCGGAATGTAGCAGCTGCCGAGGAAAACGCAGGCGGAGACGCGCTGGGGGTGGTAGTTGAGCAGCCGGGACACCGGATGAACTCCCCTTCGGTACCAATTGATCTGAGTTCATCGCAAAATCAAGCAGTTATTTGGCGGCGTACCAGTCGTGTCCAATGGCAATGACTTGATTGACTCCCTCCGCGTCAAAAATGTCGACGATATCTTGCGCATGGCCGCTCCCGATGTAAAACTTGGGATCGGTGGGTTTATCCGTGCCGCCGTATCCCAGAAGCTCCGGAACGACGAGACCGTAGCCTAGCTGTTCGAAGAATGGCACTTGTTTACGCCAGAGGAAAGAGCCCTCGGGAAATCCGTGCGCGAAGAGGAGGACGGGCTTCCCAGTCGCGGCGGGACACCAATAGTACGAATAGGTGAACCCGCGCTGGGTCTTCAGTTGTTTGTAGCGGCTGGGATCCATTCAAGCTGCTGGAGAGGTGAGTCGTTGCGATGGGTAGAAATAGTGGACCGGCTAATCCAGCATTACCGGGCCGGTCGTATAATGATATGATACGACCAGCCAAAGAATCTTACTGAGGAAACTGCGCTATGTTGGACGCGGTTGAAATGACATCATCCCCGAACGAAATAACACCATCCCCGAACGATCCCCGTACACGCACCGGCACCGTACGGGCACTCAGGAAACCCCACTGGCATGTCTGATCGGTATGTCGAATATGCACTAGAGTCTAGAAGTTTCAATCAACCACCAAAATTCTCGCGTCGGGCCATTGCCAGCCGACAAGACGCGTTGAACACGATGTGGAGATGCGTTGAAACAGTCTGCAATGCATCGTCACGCGTTCTCACGAGGTTCATCTCGTACCATTCATGTCCAGGTATGGGTAAATTGCGGGTTGGCGTGGGTATTAGTATTGGGGCATCCACGGGCTTTAGGCGGACGGACGCGGTTGAAATGACACCATGCCCGAACCATGCCCGTAAGCACCGGCACCTGTACGGGCACGCAGGAAACCCATGTCTTATGTTGACAATTTCAATATTCGTCAGAAATCGACGAGAAATTTAATGAATTCAAAATCAACCAGAAAACTTTGCCACGCGTTGACCGACACGTTGAACTCATACCGGTCATGTGATCGCGGAGATCACATCAGCAGTGATTCCATCAAACTCAACATGGGCTCGACCACCGCCACTCCATCGTGCGTCCAACCGCAGCTTCGCGCCCGTCCCAGCCGGATTTGACTACTGAGGACCTCACGGCCTAGTTGACAGGACAGGAACCTCGCCAAAAAAAATCCAAAAACATTGAGCCAAAATAAAAGATTACAGGTGGGTAGCTTCTCGCTTTTTTGTTTTGTTTTGTTCGTTCTTTCTCTTCATTGCGGGGACGAGCCTTTTATTGGGCGGTGTTTGAATATATGGTCGGTGCCGTGCCTTTTTAGGTGCATCCGCGCTCCGTAGTCTCGTTTCTTTCTTTTTATCTGTATCCCCTTTTCCATTCTCCCCCCAGGATGTTCACGCTGAAAACCACCGACCTCGTACACAGGTAGGCTCGATACCAGCAGTATCTGTGGATTTCTGAAGACAGGCGTTTAGAATCGCGTATTCTCGAGAGTACACAGCGCACCGAAAAAAGGTGCATCTCTTTCGAGTTTGCTTCCTGCTTCCTTCGACTCGGTTCTTGCTTCGAGTGTTTGAAATCTCGAGGTGGCTGGTGAGGGAGAGACGAGGCGGCATGTGTGCGACAGTTGGGTGCGCTTAAGTTTGCTGGACGCGAAGCCTGGGATGCGCTCGGACTTCACGTCTTGCGCTTGCCACCGTTCATCTGACCCACCCATCCGCTTGTCTTGCACTTGCGGGAAGGGGGGTTCGCTCGTTCATGGAGCAAAGCGCGGTCCATGCCGCGATCGTGCGCTCGAAGGCCGACGCGCGACTCCCGCGGAGGTGCTGTCCTGTCTTGTGCCCATCGGGGTCTTCCCCCCCGATAGGGTGGGGTGGATCTTTTGCTCGATGGGGAGCGCCAGCACTATCCTTGTTGTGCGTAGCGGGCCGAGGATCGTCCTCGCTTTCGTCTTTCGTCTTCCGTTGTCTTTGACGCTCGAAATGGCCTACACGGCGGCGGGACACCCTACTCCTTTCTCTCTCATATTTGTTTCCTGTCCTATCTACCTTTCTTTCTTTCTTTTTCAAAATACCATTTCGCTGACACTTAGGCAGGTGATCGATGTGATGTGTACAAGATGGTGCCCAACCTGCCAGACGGAGGGGGCGCGCGCACGAGTCGGGATGTGCAACGCAGGTGCGTCGGCTCTCTTTCTGATCTTTTGTGCCCCGCTCCGAAGCCTTCCCTCCCTGTCCCTGCTCTCCCTTTTTTTTCGCCCTTTATCTCTCCACCTTCTGCTCCCTCTCTCTTCTCCCTCCTCCTCCCCCAAGCCCTCTCCCCTCTCCTCCCTCTTCATTCATTTCTTCGTCCCCTCTTGCCCTCGCCTACAGCTCGCTAGCCTGCATCCCGTAGGCCACGCTCGACGTCGAATAGAGCTGAAGCCTGAGGGTCGAGGTAGATTCACGCTTTGGGACAGAGGTGGGTTTCTTGCATGCTTCGTCTCTTTCTGCTCCGTGACTACCTTGGAGGGGTCTTCAGATATACCTGCCGAGGAGCTAGAGGAAGGTGCGCGAGCCCGAAGCGCAGGGGAGAAGGAGAAGGAGCTGGGTCGAACTTGGGGTCGAAGGGTAATGGCGTCACTGCTCTTTCTTTTTGTCTGACGACCCGGGCGTCGTCGGAGCTGCCAGTAGAGGCTGGAGGGACGCGCCCGTCGGCTGGTGGCGAATCACGTCACTCCCTACCGCTACTCCTCGCCATCTACTTTACTCCCCATTTTTCGTTCTCTTTCTCTTTCTCTTTACTTCCCCTTCTCATAACACGTGCGTTATTCCCCTTCTCGTATTCTACCAAGCTCTAACCTCCATACGTAGGTACAAAGCGCATAGCGGCGCTGATGACAGCGCTTGGGCGGTGAGGAGACAGACCTTGGTGCGTTCCCTCCTTCCTTGTTCTTTCGGGCAGGAGTGGGAGGGACGGGCGCGGAGGGCGGAGGCGACGAGCGCGGAATAGAAAGAGAGGTGAAGGACATGCCCGGTCCTGCTGGCATACCGCATCGCTTGCTCCCCCGTGCCCGTGCGCCGGCGGGTGGAGGGAGTGGAATGCACTCTGCTCCCACAGCGCGCTGCATAGGAGGGCTACGTGCCCACTTGCAGATGCAGATGCGGAATCAGGCCCGGACGTCGATGGGGAACACTGAGGGTGTGCGCAGGCGCACAGTGCGTCGCGGCGGTCCTTCCGTTGATGCTTGATGCTTTATGTATGTCCCCGCGAATTCCGCGGAGCGTCACGGTCTTCACTGCTGGGGCTGGTCGTCGCGCAGGTTTGGACTTGGAGTGCGGGGCGAAGTCGCCGAGGATCGAAATTGCGTGCCGGGTCGCGGACTCGCGGTACTCGTGTCGCACCTGCACGGGTGTATGCAAGGCGCGCTTACATAGGTGTTCGAACTTCGCACATTTGTCTGCATCTGTAGCGGCGATGGTCATGGTACTTGGAAGGGAGCTGGGTCTGTCCGCCTGAGCTTCTGCTGCACCGGGGCGAGGTTGACGTTCCCCTGTAGCGAATGTGTCGGAGGCTTCAGTAGAGCAAACCGGAGACATTTTCTTCGCGGCTTCGAGAGCGGAATCGATGCCACGAGTGAGGCTGCAGGCGCGCTGCGTCGGCGTTGACCATTTCTTGGTGAGTGAATCGTGCTGCGTACGCGACCTCGAGCTAGTTATACGTCTTCAGGCTGAACGGCTTGGACTCCGCTTCTTTCCTACCAGATTTTCAATGCCTTTCTTGGTTTATCTGTCGTCCATCCCTGCAGGAGTCTGCCTCCGAGCAGTGCGCCGCATGGCCTGTCTCCTGAAAGTTATTCCGTATCTGGAAAGCGGCGAAGCGCGCGCCTACGTGGTAAACTTAGCATGGCGTGGGATGCGTCTGTCTCGCAAATCGCGGAAATCACGGGGCAATGGTTCGCAGATGACCACCATGGACCACTACCTCGCGCGCCCAACCTGAGCTCGGGAGGCAGCTATGGCGCCCTGGTGGACATTACAGGAACCTCAGTAAAATCCAAACATTGAATCACTGGAACCGAAATGAAGGATTCGGTGGCTCACTTTTTTTTGTTCGTTCTGTCTCTCTCTTTGGGGACGAGGCTATCATGAACGGCAGCCTCACTCTTTTTTCGGGCGGTACCTGGGATCTCGGACCCCATCCATTCATTTATTTAAGTCCACCTGACTCTCAGCGTCCCCTCCCTTTTCCCATTCTAACTATTCTCCTCTCAGGATGCTCTTTCACAGCGCACCGAAAGAAGGTGTGCTGTGCAAATTTGCTTCCTGCTTCCTTCGACCCGGTTCTTGTTTCGAGTGTTTGAAATTCCAAGAGAGACGAGGCGGCATGTGCGCGAGTTAGATGTGCTTGAGCTTGCTGGACGCGAAGCCCGGTGGCACACGCTCGGGACTTCGCGCCTTGCGGTTGCTCTTGCCACCGACCGTGCTTGATCTTCATCTGTCCCGCCCATCCCCTTGCCTTTGCGCTTGCTTTTACTCCTGCGGGAAAGGCGGAGGTTCTTTCTTCGCGGGCAAGTGTGAAGGCGCGGTGTCGAGGTGACTTGTACTCGTCCGCCGGTTCGTTTACAGGGAGCGAAGCGCGGTCGCTTATGCCGCGATCGTGCGCTCGACGGCCAACACCCTCCCGCGGAGGGACTGTCCTGTCTTGTGCGTATTGGATCTTCCCCTTGGTGGGGGTGGATCTTCGGAGAGCGCCTGCACTCCCCCACTCCTCCCTCCGTCCTCTCCGTCCTCTCCTTCGTCCCCTCCCCTCCGTTTTCTCCCCTTCTCCTTCTCCCGATCTCTGTTTTGTTCATTTAACCCTCGCCTACGCTCGCTAACCCGCATCCCGTAGGCCACGCTCGACACTCCGCACGTCGAAGACCTCGCGGGCACATCGCCGACGTAGAGCGTAGATCTGAGGGTCGAGATGAACGCGCGCGTGGTGGTTCTGAGACGCAGGTGGGTTTTGAGCCTTCGTCGTGCCTTCTGTCTGCACCTACCTCGGAGAGGGGTATGCGGAGGTTATTCCTGCACCTGCCGACGAGCCAGACACGCCCGAAGAGCAGGGGGGAAGGAGCTGCGCAGAAACCCGTCCGCCTTCGTCGTGCCCTTTTTCGCTCCCTTTTTCGATGGATTTCTTTTAGTTTGTCAGCTGCGAAGTTCGTTTTTTCCCTTTTTAACACCTTTTACATATCAGAATTGAAAAGGGGGAAAAAACCCCGTGAAAAACGGTGGGAACCACAAAAAGCTTGAAAAAAAGGGAAGAAAAAGGGCAGGAAAACGGGAACTGTGAACGACCCTAATGGAGCCACTCGGAAACTATGCATTGAAAATGCACCATCATCTCGGGCACACGTACAAAATGTTACATGGGAGCAGAAAGCAGTCATTACACATCCCTTGATACCCTTCTAAATTTGATGAACTTTGGTTTTGAAATCCTCATTGGAACGACTCTGTATGGCGTCGCTGGTTGTAACCGTGTCGATAACCACGGTGGGCGTGGTTTCAGCCCGTAGCCCGCTGTGGTGAACAGGCATGCGAAACATCGGAGTCGATCGAATGGCTCGTGAGTTGAGCTCCGTGGTGGTCACCACACGCCGGTGGTAGCCGAACTTGGTATTCCGGAAGACGTGGCAAGCCATGCAATTTGTGACCATAACGGTGCACACAAAGAACATCGTGCGATATGTGGCAGTTACGCGACTGTTGTAAGACATTACGGCGGATGGAATATTAGCTATGACAGTAATACTGGTCACAATTAGCCACGAGCAACACAAGGAGCTGACTAGCGAGACATACAGATAATATAGTTGACCATCCTTCAGAACTGCCCTGGAAAATTGAGGAAGGTATTCCCCGGTCACAGAAGCCTTGATAACTTCTATGAGCCCACGATCAACGCGCGAACTTTCCAAGTGTGAGCTTTGAAACATTCGCCATGAGATCGCCACGAAAATCACTGTGTCGTGAATTGGTGGTGCAATGGTGAAGATGCCGGTATAGGGTTTATCAGAGGCGGTTGTGCAATATCTGGTGGGGCCGATATTGGCAGCTATTATCATGCCGGGAATAGCTGGCATGATAGCCGTTCCAGCAACAGTGAGCCACAAGAAAAAGAAGAACAGGACCAAGTATCGGTTGCTGTTGAAGATGGCGCGCGCTCGGAGGAAAATGAGTAGCGAATTCGCCGGCACCGAAATAGCGCAGCCGACTTCGTAAAACTTTCTGGCCAGGACGCAATGGTTCAAAGGGTATGCTGAAAAGAATTTCTTGAGCTTGTATGTCTGTAAGAAGGTAGAGCTGGTACTTAGGAACAAAGTGCTGGCAAGGAGGTAGAACAAGGTGGAAAGCCTGAATGTATCGGGTGTGATGCATGCTGCACTCTGAGTGCGGATCTCATACCTGGCGAAGAAGTATGTGCCCGTTCCGAGCCCTGCCCGATACTCGGTCACGAGTTTATAGCCATTCAGGGCATTACACAGGAGATCCCAAATAAATGCCTGTCAATAAGGTTAATTCGAAGATTGGGATTTCGGCTGACTTTACAGCAAGAGTGCCAACAACCACGTAATTTCCTATTTGAACTTGGTAACCAACTTCCGGGGGAAGAAACGCCAGTGGTGTGAAAGGGTTCCGAAGGTCCGTTATGTTGAAGGATGACATATATCTTGAAGACTGCACAGGGAGGAAAGGATACCTGGGCCCCCGACCTCATGAGACACCTTTATATAGCTGGAGGCTCCACCAGAAGACGCCTGCATCGGATCTTCTCCGTAGCTACAAGAATCATGATTATCTCCACCGGATGGCTCTACTCAAATCCATATCATCTAATCACACCATTGCGCAGTAGTGATTGCAAGTTGTTTTCCTAGATACTCTAGCCTATGACAAGCCCACCAGAGCGAGAAGCAACCAGATACTGAACAGTAAAAGGCGGCTCTAAACGTACTGGGAAAATGCGTCTTCCTAGGGTAGTAATGACGTGAATGGGGGTATAAGCTTCCGGGAACCCATCTTTTACTGCTATTTCGGAAACGATAGACATTTTTTATATTAGAGCAGAGTTCGGGTGGAGCAAAGTTGGAGCACCTGTCGAGCACGGCTTGGCCACAAGGATCAGACGAGCAGATGAACTCCCGCTCGTCATATGGCCAGCGACCTGAAAATGTAACTGGAATTTTATTTTGGGTTTCAAGAGTAGGAGCAGAAAACGGGTCGGTTGTGTCTTTGAATCTGGACTCGTTGGGGCTGGCTGTACCCGGCCGGACTGTGCTGCAAAATTTAAAACGTCTATCGTTTCCGACATAGCTGTAAGGAAGGTCTTGCAGCAATTACATTGCTCGGCAGTTTCACCCAACATCAGATCATACTTTTGTCTCCACATGTATTTTGTTCAGAACGATTGTTGATCACTTTAAGAAGGCCCACCGACATCCGACAGAAACTGCATAATACAATCTGGCGGGAGAATCATTTTCAATATACTCACACTGCGGGAGAAGATTGTTGTAAATCATAGTGTATTCTGAGCTCTGCAGCCGTGTGACGAAAGATTTTGAAACCCCTCTAGAGGGAGGCCTAGCAGACATCGTTGTCGCTATTCTTGCCATTATGTACCACCTGAACCAACACTCCTGACTGAATCTTTCATTTTATTCGGTAACGCAAGTCTTCGCAGTGATCATGACAACCAACTGCCAATTTTCTCAAAATACTCATCGGTGCTTTGCTGCCTCCGACGGTAACCTATTTTCGACTACAACGAGCTCACATCCGAACTTCTTGAGGCTTCTGAGGCCATAGAGAACTTGAAGATTTATGTCTTGTACGTACGCTAGCAGCGGTTGAATAAACACGATTTTATCCCTCAGTCGCGCTGCCTCAATTGCTGTTTCCTGCGTCGTCTCTCGTCCCGTTCTGAACTGCGGAACGGGATGGTTTATTCGACTCGGCAGTTGTCAGGCGGGAATTCCCAGCCCACTCTGAAGAATCCGCCGTTGATCATCATTTATGAATTGACAAGGATAGAAAAGCGGCGGCGATTGGCTACTTAATCGGTTGTGGCGTGCGAGGTGCGCGAGGGACCAATTGGCTCGTGTTCAATGTGCAGATGCATGACGATGTTGTGTCTCAGGTGATATATTTACTTTGTTGAGGTTGGTGACACATCCTACTTGTTCAAATGAGTCCTTATCCATATGTTATTGAGGTGGAGGATTCGCTGGCAGCAGTAACTCACTTGCAGGAGCCTTAATAAAGCTCACATGTGGCCGTGGCCAACATATATACCACCCGGCATTGTCGATTTTCTCATGCCCTTACCAAATTTGATGAGTATCTTTAGACCAACTCCACGGCGAGGACTCAATACCACGATTACCTCACCTCCAAGTCTCGCTCTTCTACATTCCACTCAATGCACTGGCTTCTCCCACTCGTAGCCATATTCGGGGGTTTACCTCTTCGGGTACAGGCTTTATTCGAGACGACGTATCACTCCTTTCCGCTGGCTGTCCAACCATTCACGATCCTCGAGAGGTCTCATCTTTACGATCCCCAGGACACCAATCTGTTCCTCGTATGCCCGAACGGCGGGGTTGTGGCCGAACCTGGTGCCGCGATCTACAAGTCAAGTGGCGAGCTCGTGTGGGCCAACTCGAGTTTCGGGAATTGCTATGACTTTAATATGCAGACATTCAATGGGCAAGAGTACTTCACCATGTGGGTGGGTGCCGGCTCGGCAGCTGTGGGGGGGCAGATGGGTTTTGGGACTGTCCTCATGATGAATTCGAGTTACGAAGTCGTCATGAATGTCTCCGCAGTCAATCCCGAGGGCACGGACTTGCACGAGTTTAACATTGTGGGACCCGAGAATAAGACGGCGCTCGTCACAGCGTTCCACACTATTCCGGTGCGTCTGTGCAGCCATATCTGCCCTTTCCCTTTTCTGACCCGAATCTAGATGGACTTAAGTTCGATTGGAGGACCGGTGGATGGATGGGTGTGTTTCTCTTGTTCTGATAATCCACCACGAAATAACATATGATCAGTATTCCAACGGAGTGATTCAGGTAGGTAGTCTCACATGGCACAGTTCAACTCGATGGACACTGGAGTTCAGGAGATTGATATTGCTACGGGTGCCGCCCTCTTCAACTGGACGACATTTGATCACATTGACCTCAATGAATCATGTATGGCTCTAGTTTTATCCAGGACTTGTTTTTGACATGAAGCCATAGACAACAACATCTCACTGACCGGACAAGGTTTCAGTGAGGAAAACCCCTTTGACGCTGTCCACATTAACTCCATTGACAAGGTATGGATTTAAAACTGTTTTGAGACTGCATTGACGATTCTTTTCAGGACAGTGAAGGCAACTACATCATTTCGGCACGCCATTCCCAGGCAATCTACAAAATCGCCGCCAACGGCACGATCCTGTGGCGTCTCGGCGGAAAAATGTCCGACTTTACGGCCGTAGGAAACGGCACCGAGTTCCACTGGCAGCACCACGCCCGGTGGCGTATGGAGGAAAGCCACATCTCCCTTTATGATGACGGGGCTGCAATATTGGTTTCGACGGTGAACATTGTTGACGAGCCTGTCGCGACTGGAAAATATCTCAAAGTCGACCAAGAAGCGATGACCGTATCGCTAACCAAGCAGTTCATTCCTGGTCCGAGTACGTCATTTCCCGGTGAATTGGTGCGGTAAGAATTGATTTTTTGCCAAATCTGTTAGATCGGAACTACAGCCTCGCAGAGGGAAGCATAGAGTTCTATGGGGACACGGTCCTCGTTGGCTACGGTCTCGTCCCCTGGATAGAAGCATACTCTTTCGACACAGAGGACCTCCTTTTCTCCGCTGTGGTCGGCCCGGACAATGCGTCGCTGTGGAACAACAACGCGGGCATTAGCAATTATCGTGCGTTCCAAACGTCCAAACTCACATTCACTGGCCATCCGACTCAACCCCCGAATGTCTCGGTGACGGATGGTGACATATATGTCTCGTGGAATGGTGCGACACACGTCACATCCTACACCCTCTTCACCGGACCCTCGGTTGGTGACGTGTCGAAAGAGGTGGCCAGAGTCCCTAAATCTGGGTTTGAGACCAAGATCAGCGCAACTGGGACGGCAGAATTTGTCGCCATTGCAGCGCTAGCTGCCAACGGCACCACACTTGGCAAAAGTGCAGTTTACAACATGAGCGACGGTACTGTCGCTTGTCGTTGAATATGTAATGAACCAGCCAAATATTTTTGGGGACTGTAACCCTGTTGCATTATTCAATTTTTTATAATACGAATGTTTCCTATCCGGGGAAAGAAAGAAATAAACACGTACACGGTTTAGATTCCGAGTTGAACAGGAGCCCGACTTGAACTCTATTTTTTTCCACCGGCGGTCAACTCGCGATCAGTGTTGGTGGATTTTTATAGAGACGTCGACGGGATGATATGCGCTCACAGGCACCGTTCGAATTTACATTACAACAGAGACAGAGGAATGAACAGTGGTGGGATATCAGAGAGGGATATGTGGCAGGAAGAATTGTAATTTGTGGACGTCTGTCTTCGTTCGAGCGACGATTTCACAGAAGGGCGCCGGCGTCGTGAAGCCATGGGATGGATTGGGATCTTCGATAAGCCCTATGGCGGATATTTTAAGTTCACGCATAACGAAAAAGTCAGAGATTGCAGAAGATTCGAGAGATAGGTTCGAAATCCGTGCGGGCAAGTGAGGTGTTATTGCTGCACAACGAGAACGAGGGAAGGGAGAAGGGAGAATGCAGGAGAAGGCGAGGTGAGTCAATATTAATCGATGCACGCCCGATCCGACGCTGCATTTGTGAATCTACGAACGTCGATGTAAGTATGTCCAAAGAAGGACGCCGTATGCACATGACTCACCTTACCGATGACGTCATCCAACCCGGAGTCCTCCGGGTACACGATACACGTCGCGCGTCCAACCTCAACTCGGCGGGAGGGCAGCTACGACGCCCTCGTTGACACCAGGAAACTTCAGTAAAATCCAAAAGACTGTATCACTTTTTTTCGGGTTCGTTCTCCGACATCAGCCTTTTGACATTTCGTTTGCGGCTTGTTACGGCTTGTGGGCTTGGCAACGCTAAGCGACAAGCTGCCAAGCTCGAACAAGGCCATAACTCAGAAATTAACCCCCCTCCGAGACGAGGGATTGACTTGAAAATGCAGAAACCAACCTCTACAATTCTTGAAACATCCCCCGGCACACGTAACAGTACTCAAAAGCCCTCATAGCGCCCAAAAAACGTGCTAAATTTGCCGGGGATTTTCAAGCTTGTGAAATTCGGACATAGGTTTGTCACCTTGTGAGCTTGTCCGTGTTTTGGTGGGGCTTGTGACCTTGTTTGGCCTTGTACAAGCTCACAAGTCAAATGTCAAAAGTCTGATGCGAGTCTCTCTCTCTTTGGGCTATCGTGAATGCCGTGCCTTCTTTATTGGGTGTTTAGGATTTTTTTTTTTTTTTTTTTGCTTCCTGCATGCTTCGAACTTAAATGTTTGAAATTTCGAGGTGGCTGGTGAGGGAGAGACGATGCGGCATGTGCGCGAGTTGGGTGTGCTGGAGCATGCTGGAAGCGAAGCCTGGGACGCGCTCGGGACTTCCCGCCTTGCGCTTGCTCTTGCCACCGACCGCGCTTGATCTTCATCTGACCCGCCCATCCGCTTGCCTTTGCGCTTGCTTTTGCTCCTTTTCTTTGCAGGCGGGTGTGAAAGCCCGGAGTCGAGGTGGCTTCCACTCATCCGCTCGCTCGAGGGCCGAGGCGCGACGGAGGTGCTGTGCGCATGGGGATCTTCCCCTCGGTGGGGCTGGATCTTCTGCTCGGCGGGGACCACCAGCACTATCTTTTTTGTGCGTACCGGGTCGAGGATCGTCCTCGCTTTCGTCTTCCGTTGTCTTTGACGCTTGAAGATGACCTGTACGGCGGAGGGACACCCCACTCCTTCCTCACCCTATCTACTTTTTTTTCTTTCAAAATACCCGTTCGCTGACACTTAGGCAGGTGATCGACATACACACGATACTGCAGGACCTGCGCGCAAGTCGGGATCTGGGGCGCAGGCGCATCGACTTTCTCTTTCTCGTCTTTTGTGCCCCGCTTAGATCCGAGTGAGTCTCATTCGACAGGACCACGACTTACATTTACATCGCTCATCGAAGTCTGCCTTCCCTGTCCCGGCTCTCCTGCTCTCTCCCTTCCTCCATCCGTCCTCTCCTTCTGTCCCTTCCCTGCCCCTCTCCACTCTTTTCTTCGTCTCCTCTTGCCCTCGCCTACGGCTCGCTAACCGCATCTCGTAGGGCTCGACACTCCGCATGTCGAAGAGTCCGAGGGCACATCGCTCACGTAGAGCTGAAGCCTGAGGGTCGAGGTGAAAGTGCGTGGTGGTTCTGGGACGGAGGTGGGTTTTGAGTCCTCCGCGTCTTTCGTCGATATGACTACCTTCGCTCCTGAGGAGTCTTCAGAGGCTATTCCTGCGCCTGCCGAGGAGCCAGACGGGCCCGAAGAGCAGGGGAGAAAGAGAAGGCGAGATGAGGAAAGATAAGGAGGCGTGCTGTTGTACTTTGACCGACCCAGGCGCAGACGCAGACGACCCGGGCGTCGTCGAAGCTACCAGTTTGCTACCAGTAGAAGCCGGAGGGACGCGCCCCGTGGAGCTACTGTCGTCTTGACTTCCTCTCTCCGCCCCCTTCTCATACCAAGCGCTAACCTCCATCTGTAGGTACAAAGCGCATCGCGGCGGTGCTCGATGCGGGACTGAGAGTGAGGTGGGTTCCCTCCTTGTTCTTGTAAGTGTTAGCGAGGAGGGATGGGAGTGGCAGGAGCGTGCTTGTGCGGACCTGAGTCTTACGGTGGGGGCCAGTGGAGCACGGAGTATAAGGAGAGGCAAGGGACGTGCACCGCATGCGTGTACCGTGCACCACGTCGGTCGCGTCGCGCTTGCCCCCGCAGCGGGTGGAGGAGTCGAATCAACATTGTAGCTCCACGGCGCAGAAGGATGAGGGTGCGTCTCGGCGGCCCTTCCGTTCATGCTTAATGCTTTTGCATATCTCATCAGACGGGGTGTGCGGAGTCCGCGCAGCGTCACGGTCTATCTAGCACACACAAGTTGGCCATGGACGCGCGGAGCACTTGTGCACGCCAGTGTTCGAGGTGCTGCCCTTCTGCTGCTGGTGCTGGTCGTCGCACAGATGTGGACTCGGAATGCGGGGCGACGTCGCCGAGGATCGACATCGCGTGCCAGGTTGAGCCTGAGTCGGTGTATGCAAAGGTGTTCCCTCCTTCTTTTTCGGCCAGGAGGAATCTAACAGGCGAGGATTCAATGAGCGCCCAAAATTGAGTCTTACCTGTGAGAGCAGGGAGGCAGCAAGCGCAGACTGCGAGAGGGTGGGGCCTGAACGTAGACCTTGATACGCCTACTCCGTGTCTAAGAGCGGAGCTGAAAAAATAAGAACAATGCCACTCCGTGAGCAGGAGCAGTAAGCGTGGGTGTGCAAGGTGGTCTAAGAAGTCCCAAACCCAATCAGGTATGAGCGGGTGAACGCGAGACAGCGGCGGCTATAAATGATAGAAGATCAATACGACAGATGAACAAAGCGGAACTTTACGAGGGCGAGGACGTTGACATTGACCATTGGGCGTAGACGTAGACCGAGGATAAGGGGTCCGGGAAGAGACCAGTGGATCGGAGGGGCGATAGGGCTGTGATGAACGAAGCTATGGCTGATATGCAGATGGGCGCCAGACCTAGTTAAGGGGCACCAACTAGCAAACAAATATGAAATCTATTGGCCAGGTGGGGGTGCGGGTCTCTGCCATACATGGTAAAGATGTCGGGCTTTTATAGTAAATAGGAGTGGAAAAGTGAGTAAGAAAATATGACATGTAAATATGAGAGGGGGGCCATAATGAGATGTGAAGCACTGCCTTGCGAAAGCTTCGTGAGAATTCCGCTCGCCAGATACGGTCGACGCCACATGGAGCGGGCAACAAGGAGCAGGGAGCACTGCCTTTACAAAAGGTCGTGAGAATCCCACTCGTTGGATATGGTAGACACCCTATGGAGCGGGCAACGAGGAGCGGGAGCGGGGACAGAAACAGAAATATGATTAGTAATGCCAACCGTGAGAATGTGCACAGCTTCCGCTTCCGTCTCCACTCGGTGCGTATCCGTCTGCAGGGCGGGCTGATGCATATCAACCTCCTATCCCGTGCGCTGTAAGAGCAGCGTGCATTCGATTCCCTCCACCTGCCCCGTGCACGGGCACGGGGGAGCAAGCCCTCCGTCGTGCCGCCCGCGGCCGGACGCGTTGAAGTGGCCCTTGTTCGTCGTACCCTGCGCCTTCAGGAAAGCCGCGACGGCATCGGCCTGATAGTCCGGTGCGCAATGCGACCAATGTCGTGTGCCAGTAGGACCAGTGGTGTACGCATGCGGGCTAGACGTTCTGTAGCGGATGTGCTGTAGGCTTCAGTACAGCAAGCCGGAGGCAGTTTCTTCGCGGCTTCGAGGCCCGCGATGCCACAGGTGTGGCGCGCTGCGTTGGCGCTGACAATTTCGTGCAGGGGGAAAAGTATTGTGCTGCGTACGCGACCTCGGGCTAGGTACATGTCGTCTTCGGACTTCTCTTCTTGGACTCCGCTTCTTTCCTACCAGATTTTCAATGCATTTCTTGGTTTATCATGCAATGAGTGGCTCGACGGTTTTTTCGATATTACCTTGCATGGTTCCTGCCTCCGAGCAAAGCGCCGGCATGGCTTGTCTCCCGGAAGTTATTCCATATCTGGAAAGCGCGCGCCTACATGTTAAATGTAAACTTAGCATGCCATGAGTAACGCGTGTGTCCGCAGCTTCCGTCGTGCCGCACTAATCCCTTTCCCTCTCTTCTATCTGTCTCCTCACCAGTATCTGTGCCATGGATCCGTCGCCACAGGATATGAGTCTGACGTCCAACTCTCCCCAGTCGGATCAAGCTCAGTCACCGAATACGAATCTGACTTCCCACACTCCCGTGCTCATTCAGGCTCAGACAGCTGTCTCAGCAGAGCGGTGCGTCCAGCAATAACAATTCGGCAACGGAGTTTCTTGATCTGTTGCCTCTCGAACAGCTCAAATTTATTTCAGAGTGCTGCCGACTTTGAAATCGTCGGGGGACAATTCGTTGCGGGGGATGTGCACCACTTCCACCACCACCCGGATGTGCGTAAATATGCCCATTTTTTTTGACTCGTCCCTGTCTCATGTATACTTGCCAGCCGGGACTCGCCAGCGTCTCTCTGCCGCTGAACATCATGGATGAAACTTTCTCAGAGAGCGAAATCTATTGCAACCAGCTAGTGCGACGGAAGCGTGGATTCCCCCTCTATGTCCCAGGGCCCCAGCCAAATCGTCCAGCAGAGTACCAGAGGACCGGTGTCTCAATCGGCGATGTTGGCAGGATTACAGAAGAAGGGATATTCGATTTTTTCTTCAATATTTACCTCCCCGCAGACCATCCCATCAACAACAACAATGTTCCCGAAAATTTTGCTCCATTACCGCACTATTCCTCAGAAGATGTACTTGATCTACCTTATCGCCCTGGGGATCATGTCTCGACGTCCTCTGTTCAACGGCTGGATCCGGAGTAAGTCTTGTCGGTACTGACTGGAAGTGTGTCTTAACCTCCTTCTGCACGCAGCGAGATCCCTACAAGCCATTTCATTTTCAGGTGTCGTGCTCCGCAAGGCGCTCTATTGGCTCTCCCGCAAGGCGCGCACCTAAAAAAACTCGCAAACCTAGACCTTGTACGGGAATATGCTGCCGCGCACGCCGAGAGCTGGTATGAGTATATAAACGGGCCAAGAGGACGCGGGCTTGCAAATGGTCTATTATATCTTGTCACTGGCGCGGAAAAGGCCTCGGCATGGGGCATGGCATCGTTTTACAGTGTCCGCGATGAATTCCAGCTCACCTTTACGCCCGACTCTACTCGCCAATACAGATGGAACGGAAATCCGGCTGAGAAAAAACGTTACAATCCATCCCCGATAAACGACGGACCTTCGAATCAGACCACGTTCATACATGGGCTGTCTATTTCGCTTGGGACAGGAATTTGGGGACGGCTGTTCGGAACTGTTGAAATACGTGAAATCGTGGAATCCCGATCTGGAAGTGTAGGCAGCGCAGGCGGCAATTCTACTCCTGGATCATCACTTTTTTCATGGGCTCTCTCGTTTTTCGGAGGAGGAGCAACGGCAGGCGGGAGGCACTATGCGGGACAAGATGGGCGGGTAATTTTATCGGATCTTTCTCTCATTTCCAAGGCATGATATTCACAAAATGAGCCACGAGTATGAACTAACTAACCGAGCTTAGATCTTCCATCCTGGGGAGCTGATTAATAATTATATTCTTCAGAAGGTTTCTGCTTATTCAGACACTGTTCATCATCTGACCGCAACCCATTCAGACTCCACAAGCAACGGTTGTAATGTCTCACGACGATGATTGGTGTAATATCCTTGGAGAGGTGTGTTATCGTCTCACAGTGCTGCTTAAATATCTGAACCACGATAGGATGGCCCGGGACAGGTCAATACTGTGCCGGAATTACTAGAACGCATAAGCGATCAGTATAAAATTACGGAGCAGGATGGTGAGCCCACCAACCGCAGTTAGTCATTGCAATTCATTACAGATCTTAGGTGCAACTTATCTTCAATCACTGTCGGCAACTTCCGGGACTGTCTCGACCACAGTTCTTGTTCACCGGAGAACAAGAAGCAATTGATCTTGATGAGCCGCCCCCCCTCTCAGGTTACTCTGTCTCCCTCTCAATTTCTTTTAAAATAACAATGATTTGATCAGAGTCATACCCGGACACTCATTCCAATATTCCTCCTGCTGCGGACCGGAGCAGTGTTTTCGAGGGAGGGCCACCCATCCTTCCCACCGGTATTTCGTATCCTATTATCCCCTCCACAAGTGGTATGAGGGGTGGTCAACCTCAGAATGCTCGTACGTTCTCTCTTGTGGATTCAAATAATCAGTCATTAAATCCCCAGAAGACTATAGAACCACGTTGAACAATGTGGCCCAACAGCGGGACCAAGCCGTCGAGTATCTGGATTCACAAGCTGGACCCTTGACCGCTCCGCAGTGGACCTCTGTTGTCTCACCTCATCTCCTCTTTAGTGAATCGTAAGGAAAATGGCCGTGCCATAGGCAGGAGTCGAGGCTCTGCTCGAGAGGGGGCAGCCAGGCAGGCTCTGATATCGCTGGGGATCGTGCAGGCTTAGGCCACTCCAGTAACCCACTTTCTACATACGAGTTCGACACGATTCTCCCACTATCAATCGTCACTTCATATTATTTCTTCATATCCCAAGCGTTCTGCCGTGCTTAGACGGTAAATTTATGAAATTGTTAGTTCTGGGTGTAAATGATTTGTTTGAACAAATTTAATGGAGGTCATACGCACTTGCCATGAAGAGTCTTGATACATTCCGAGCCATCCCTTGAGCTATGTCATTTGCAAGAAGTCGAACAGTGGAGAAGTTAGTGAAAGGTCGCGCTGTGTGTCGATTGACTTTGACTGCTCTTCAAATTGAAAGCGGTAAAAGCCAGGAAGGGAGGAAGGAAGGAATCCAAGCAAGAAGAGAGATGACCCCGTGAGGAGCACGATCGACGAGCGAGATTTTAACTTCCGTTGCCAAATTTTGATTCATGGTGTTTCGTTTCAAGAGAAAAACGGCCTGCCCAATCCATGAATTCGTGATTTTCGTGACAATGCCTTCGGTAAATGGAAGGAAGGAATGTGTTAACCGCGGTGGTCCCTAAAAGGTACATGCGGGCTCTGTACTACATACACGTGCTTAAACGACGAATGCTACAGACATATTACCCAATGTCGGAAAAATAAAAATAGCCTTATAAGGTGCCGGCATTATAATGTCATGATAAGTGCCGTGTAAGCGACCGGCTTTGCCTTGTACGGACTTATCCGGCGGTCGGCTAACATTATTTGACATAATATTTCACGCTTTCCCGCCGCCACGTCCATCGTCCTCGTCGCGACCCAGCGCCGGCCCATTCAACTTGGATTTAACTTGTGTACCCTCTTGAGTAGCATATTGTGGCCGTTTGCCTCCGCTATCCGCCTCTAACAGCAATTTCAAGTCCAAGAGTAGCCGAGAGTTCTGAGTACTTACTGTACGCTTTCATTTTTTTTCTCTCTCTCATTTGGTTCAGCATTTGTTCATAGTAATCTCGGTGCCTGGCTTTTAGCCGTCAATTTACCGGCGCCATATGTCTGGCATTGCCAAATAATGGCCAGTGATCATCGGGTGGCTCACCAATAAGGTGTCGGGTGGTGGATTGAGCTAGAAAGGTGTGTTCCAAATGACCTTGTGATGACAATTCACTCGCTGCTGCAGTACTTTCAAGTCCGAACTGGTCCCATAGACACAAAGAAGATCGGCACCAGACCTTCAAGACGAACGAGCGTCATATTGCTTTTTACTGAATGACTGTCAGTCGCGACACCCATGCACTATACTGCATCTCATCCTCGCCACCTGTACCAACTTATCCTCGTCGCCCCCACGCTCAGCGTTCGCTACCGCGCCGCCGAGCTCGAAATCGTTCAGCAATATCCACTACAAGCTCGGTTCTAGCGCAACATCTTGCGGTCTTCCTCGCCCGAACCGAGAGGACTTGAGCCCCGGTACACTCCCATATTTGTCGACGTTGATTGTCCCTCACGCGGTGTATGCAGGTTCAGTGCTGAGAACCCCGAGCTGCTTCTGTTTGATATGTTGACAGCGAGCGCGCGGCGCGGCAAGATGGGGCAATTACCCCTCCACAACAGCCCACTACGCTCGGGATTTAACTGAAATCCCCGCAGCACATCAGTGCTACCTGTTTGGCCGTCCTGTTCATGGGCACTGGGTCGCCGATCCTAGTTCGTCCATCCCGATAAACATCTTGAGTGCGCATGTACTGCTGCTTTTCGATTCGTTCAGGTACAGTATGTTTATGTACCTTCCTCTTGTACTCATATACTTATTATCATTGCATCCAGCTTAGAGCCGAGCTTCATGCTTGACTGGTAATCCTCCCGTGCAGCTATTTACTGTCCCTTCATCCTCCTCGTTGCGTTGTCGGAACCCGCGCACGGAGTGCTGATGCACCACATTTTCGTTTGCATTTAGGGAAAGAATGAAAGGGCCCAACAACGACAAGAAGATGCTTGCTGTGCGCATCGGCGCGCACACATTTGAGATCATCCACCTCCTCACTGACCAGAACCTCATCCTCCAGGTGTGTTTATAATTTATTTTATTCATATATATACGACGCTTAAACGTATGCGCAAAGGTTCTTGTCGACACCATTGTTAACACTGGTTCCCGAGAGGATTCGAATCGTATCGGTTCGCCGGGAACAATCCGCTGGCAGGCGGACGATGTCTCACCTCTACGACGCGTCAACTAGTCCAACTCCCCACTGACCATCGGCGTGTGTGCATTCTATTCAATTCTTTTTGGATCTGTCTTCCTCACCTTTCGTTTTTATCATTAGACCCGCGAATCTGCCTACTGCAATGTCAAGTCGACCGCAGAGTGTCTCGCTGACAAGCTAATCAACGTGCAAAAGGCTCATCCACCTCGTATGTCATTAAGGTGTGTGCACACCCCACTTATACGCTTACAGTACCACCGCATCCTGATCCTCAATCACAGGAAAAGGAGCGCGTGGCCAAGTCAATCGGTAAATCCTTCCCTCGGTGGTGTCGCCTCTGGTGGTTTCGTATTCTACCATGCAATCCCATGGCTTCATTATGTGTTATATGATTGAATGCACACTGTTTTGGCGTCGTCGCTCCCTCGGCCCCTACCTGGCCCTTCTACCCAGGTTTCATCGGTCGACTCTGCCGCATCGAACTTTCGGCAATGAGGGAATCCATATACACCCTAAGAGTGCATACATGCTACCGCTGCCAGAGTGAACTGAGGTTTGATCAGACTGCCGAAGACATAACCGAAAGTAATAGGCAAGTTGAGTCCTCGTCATACATTCATTTTCTGAAGGTTTCCAAGGCCTCACGAGGTTCATATCGCATTGCGACCGTACCGGGACGACAAGATTCTTTTGCTCCGATGAGAAGTCTCCCACATCACTTACATCACCTGCGAAATCCTGAGCCTCGCGTGAGCGCCTCGGTTGTGCACTCATGGCAAAATATCTAAGAAAGGTTCAGGTGCAAGCATGGTATGTCCGAGCCAATTTTGTCTGGGCCATCGTAACCGAGCACCGCAACACAGAATACAAGAGCGTGGATACGGGGTACTATACTTCAGTCTTTATTTACTCCATGTATGCGCAGGCGCTAATGCTGATGCTACTCCAGATCGATGATCATCTTGCGGGGAACATCTCGGTGTCGAAAAATCTGGGCACGGGGTCATCTCCTACATTCACTTCAATGAGCCACCGCCACCGGGTTTAACCCCATCGGTGAAAACCTGCGCAAGAAATTCCTCTCGTCTTCACCCGCACCCAACTAGGTGTGTGCGCGCAACCTCTGAGGGCACAAACTGGCTTACAGTGCTGCTATCGCTACGCAGGTGTGCACCTGCTTATCAATCCGAAGCAGCGGTTAATGTTCCCAACGTGTCGCGCATCCTGGCATTCCTCTGCACAGCTCGTAATTCCGCACCAGTAAACGGCACACTTGTGAAGTTGTGTGCATGGGGCTGCGCAGCTTGTGCACTTCGGCCACGCCACTGAATTTGGCAAATAGGGTTGGGTTGGATTCGCCATGGTGGCGATCTCCCGTAGTGATTCCTCACTCGCTGATCTCTTGTTTCGTGTGTGCGCACGATTAATAGCAATTTCGGAGATGAGGTAATTAATGCATATGGCACTGTCATTATCTTCAGAAGATGGTGAGGTATTCATTGACCTTTGGCTGTTCATTTATCTGTTGTTTCTCCGCTGTTCCCCGCATCTTGTTATTCATATTATCAACAGATGTTTCCTGTCGCTCTTCATCAGATACCCAATTAATGTATTGAGCATACCACCATCGTAAACCGCGTACAACTCAATACGCAATACATATTTGACCGTAAATGTGCACCACAATTAAGGGTTGTTGGAACGAAGGATGGGTGCAAATTTTAATGAAAATAGAATAGGAGCGTCAGCCCCTACAATATGTTGAACCAACAAACCTATATGTTATGGTCAAATTAGTCTAGTCGTTATGTTGCTTTATGTCTCAATTTTCTTGTTTTCCGATGGTCGTCGGTTCGACTCCCTTCACGCGCTGTTAATTAATTAATTACAATAGTTACCATAAGATAGAGAACTGATAACTAACAGGGAACCATTAGAAGAGGTTATTTCAATTTTTTGTTATACTGACCCCCTGCATTATAATGCATTATAAGCTCGAAAACATTATAAGGCGGGCCGATCTTATCAGGGACTCTCATCTTATCATGTCAAGATCAGAGGCACTCGGCATTATGGCCTGATAAGGGCTTATCAAGTCTTATCGGCTTCGGCACGTTTTTCCGACAAACCCAATGGATACGACAGAATGTCGCACATCCTTCTCACAAAACGAGCAGAGTAACAGGGATAAACTTGAGGATTAATAAGTAAAGCTGGGACCCTCGTTCACAGGTAGAGATCCCATCCGGTGCTTTATGGCGAAGGTCGCACCGTGGCAGCTTCAGACGCTTTGATCGCGTAGTTGCGCGATAAAATATCAGCTGTGGTAAGTTGAGCCAAATGCCCAAATATTTGACCGAAGGACTGAGGATACAACTCGAATCAGATGTTTGACACCATTCGGAAGGATCTGGTTTCACGTTTGGATTTTAAATGTTGTTTGACCGCGATTCGTGCCCGAGCGAACTGCCTTGGCTTGAACGTCAATGTGACAAAGGGGATTATATCACACTTGACCATAACCTGCATGGATATGAGAACGAAATGAAACCTATCCGCCGCAATGCAGAGAAGTACAGTGAGAGCAAGAGAAATGCTCCAGAGCGCAGAGCTAGAGGTGCGCGAATCGAGAAAGATCAAATTGAACGTCATGATGTAGGTCAGTATTACATTCCAGTCAGTGCGTCGTAGGTTAATTAGTAAATAAAATGGGGTGTAGTCTGTGAACGAGGAGTAGAGCGAAATATGTGGAAGGGTCAGGTCGTAAAATGGGCCGAAAGATGGAAGGGAACGGAAGGTGAAAGAAAGTTAGCAAGGCGGTCACTTGCGTTCCCGGAAGACGCGCTTCAAACAGCACCAGATGAAATTTCTCTTTTTGGGGGCGGGGATAGACGGAATCATGGGCGGAGGAACCGGTCGGACGGCATGCCTCGTCAGGTCTGAATAATACCATTCGTCGAAAGTTTGCGGCAAATGCTCGGGAATCGGTCCTGTGTCACCGTCAGTCAGGCCCGGCCACGTTGTGGTATGTGGGAGTCGGACGAACACGAGTTTGGTCTTCACATCCTCGGATACACTCCGTGGCACATCCTCCACACAGAATTCGCCGTCGACTCGACCCTCTCCAGCCGAGGACACGTCATCGTTAAGAATGCGACGAAATCCGCATTCGCGTCCCGCACAACGAGCCTCCGTACCCCGTCAAACCGACAACGCCTCGGCATCTCCCCATGGGGCCACGGCGGGGGATAAAAAATGCCTCGTGGTGCGTTCAGCAAGAGCATAGGCGGCGGAGAAGTGTAGGCGAAGATGACGTGTAGTTCGATGAGGGAGAGCGGGAAGAGCAGTCCTTTTATACGGTACTATTATATGTCCCGGGAAGGCGTCCCAGGGGCGAAAGGTCGCGGCGCAGTCGATGAGGACAAAATGAAGAGCGGTGATACGGATACGGGGTGTGAGATCGGAAATGAAGGGGGCGATGTTGGGGCATGGAATGGCGTATACAGGATTTTCGTGGCGCAAAAAAACTAGGGAGGAGGCAGTCACGGCGACTCCGAGGCGAGGGTCGGTGATGGCGTACTCGATGAGATCGGTGCATTGGGTGGCATACTTCCCGTTGTAGCTGTGGTACACAGAGATGGCGAGGGAACGGCAGGTTTGGATGAGATGCCGACGGACATCCGTGATTCCTGCAAGTTCACAAATGAAGGACATATTGGGTGGTGTGCAGATCTGGACAATGTATTTGATATGGGCGAAGGAGATAATCCATATGTCGTGGAAGACAACAGAAAGAACGATTTTCAGCCAGTCACGAGTGCAAGGTAGCTCAGAGTGGATATCTCGGGATGAGGAGGAGGCTCAAGTACAATCTGATATTTTGTACTTGGTCTCAGAGATGAAATCGAAGGGTTTCTTCATGGTGGATACAGAGTATTCACTGAAGAGGTTTTTTTGGTGTGTTTGTGGGGGGTTCGGCCGTTCCGGCCGAGCTCAGGCTTTCCGCCGCATGCCAATTTGCGCAAGCGGGAGAAGCCGACTCAGATGGAAACGGGGCGATGGCTCGGAACGCGGACCCGGCCGAACCCATATGCAGCAGGAAACCCAAGGGCACAGAGTGGCCCGGAGCAACCACGAGGAGCAGGGCTCAAAGAGCGAAGCTCGCGCGAGGGAGCGAAGTGCCCGAGAACCCCACGGAGCGCAGCGACGAGAAAGTTCTCAAAAATACAGATGAAAATGTACCTTCATCAGCAAGAAAAATACGATTCTCAATCTGTATCTGGTGAGCGTACGGCCAACTCCTGGATGCACACATCCCAAGCGCGAGTGGTAATATAGGCTGGAGGTAATGCCAGTAGATTGAAAATCACAGAGAAGATCATCCTCCCAGCTTCATGATGCACTCTGGCGCCACATGGAGAGCCAGCAGTCCCAGCACCCCGCCGATGCGGTAACTATGCCGAAAACGTGAGGTCCAACCCCGCGGCGGTGTGAACAGTGGCCGATGCCTCCAGGAAAAATCCTTAAGCAAAGGCTTCCCATGACAGTATGCGAACAGCGGGACACCCAGACTGGGCAGAGGTCGGTGATTCTGATGGATGATGGTCTCGAACGACCCACGGCCTGCTGTGTGAGACAAATCTGCAGGAAAATGTCCTAGGAGGCGAGAATTGTGGGCCCGTGAGCCGGTACCATCGGATAGTATGCTCGAGCAACAAAGAGTAGTAAATGCGCGCTCAGATGAAGGGCCCCGACATGTGTTCTGATCATGTACAATTGAAGGGATTCCAGGCCCCGTCAAATTTTGATGAGAGAGAGGCAGCGAGCGCTCCCGCAAATATAAGGTGAACATTCTGACAGCGGCCGCCGGTAGCGAGGGCGCAGGAAAATAGGTGGTGAGTGGTGTGAAAGATGCCGATGGCGAGCATAGTGGTCCTGCTCGGGTAGGGCACTGTTTATAATTCCCGGGGCCATTATAAACGGTTTTTAATGTTGGGTTTATAAACACTGCGCGCAAAATACGCTAAAATTTGAGCATAGCTACTTCCCCCGCCCATGTCGTGTTTCCAACCGCCCGTTTGCCCTTGTCCGTCGTCCCCACCGCCCGTTCCGACCAGTTGGAAAGGCCTCCAATTGCACTCGCACCCGCAATGGGTTTATCTGCAAGCAAATCTCGGAATAGGGCTTGAACCCGTACGTCGAACGGCACGGCCGTCGAAAAAGACGGCCGTTTCTGGGTACGGACGGGTCGACCCGTCCCGTCTCCTGGGTTCTGAAATCGAGAAACGTACGGATCCTGGCCATCCCGGCCGTACCCGGCCTTTTCGACGGGTCTTGTGCGCCCTCAAATCATGCCGTAGACCTTGCGTAGACCAGTGCAACTACAACAGATCAAGTATCTTGCCGGCTCCAATTTGCAAAGGGCATAGATTGCGTGATGATCGAGCGGACTTTGAACGCAATGACACCCCTATCCTTCCATCAGGCCGTAGGGTGCACACCCATGGGAATGGAACTCAATTTGTATGTGACTAGCGTCAAAGATCTTCTTTGGATTTTGATGTGTTCGCAGGCTAGCGGGTGCGCGAATTCAAAGAATGGCGCGGCCATCGTCAGCGCAAGTGCGCTGATCATCTGGTATTCACTTCCGGTCGTCACCAAGATGGGGATGCCGCGGAGCAGATGCGCACAATATGCCATCCGTTGATGTGGGACTGAAAGCTGGTTGAGATGTTCAATTGAAGTTGAACAAAGAGGCTCGAATCGATTGGAACTGCGGAGCGAATATGAAAGGAGGCAAAAGAAAGCACGGAGGAACAAAATTGGGTCGTTGCCGATGAATCACCCGACTCCGAATCAAGTTAGGGCTTTCGCCTTATTTTGCAAAGTGCAGAAGAAAGCCGCGGAGGCACACACCGTATGCCATCGGGTGGTTGAATACCTCTACGCTGTGGTTGAATTTCTGTGAGGAAGATTATGGGGCTGAAGCCTTGAAGGCTGAGAGGTTCGATTTTTAGACGTGAAGTTGAACATTGGGGACAAAATTCACAATAATGATGCACTGAGAATACAAGAGAGACGAGACAAGAGGTACAGGACAATGGAGAGAGAAACAAAGAAAAAAAAACAATATTCTGACTACCACATCGCCCGATCCCGAATCGAACGGGACATCCTGTCTTGCTGCGGAATGAATTAGCAAGGTCTTACTCAGCGCAGGCGCACACCATATGCTATCGGGTGGTTGAATTTATAGGAGTGGAATCGAGGCCATGGTTGAACCCGAGAAAGGCCCAAACTATCTGCTGATTGTCGGGTGTTGGATGGCACAGTACAGTTGTGCTGTAATAAAAATCGGCAACCGAGCACCCAAAAGACTGGCGAAAGAAAAAGGAATGCTACGTTCCAGCATCATCACCCGACTCTGAATCGAACGGAGGTCCTGCATTATATTACTTTGTAACAAGGTCCCCAGGTACACACCATCTGCAATCAGGTGGTTAGCTGCTTTGTTAGTGGTTGATCTTTATGTGAGGAAACCTACAGAGTTGAACACTGGTTGAACTGTTATAATTTCAATTGAAAGATTATTTGCTATGTAAAGTGAAATATCTCTGAGAGAGATGAAAGACACAAGAGACAGGAATAGGAGAGCACGGAGGAACAAATAAAAAAGTGGGCCGAACCCACCGCACCCGACCCCGAATCGAACGGGGTTTCCGCTTAATGACGGAATATGTAAAATTAACCTGCGCAGGCGCACACCGTGTGCTATCGGGTGGTTGAGTACCTCCAATCTATGGTTGATTTTATGCGAACGAAATAAGGTCGGAGTCTTGATTGGCCCTGCTAAAAGAGGTCAAAGTTTGGATTTATATTAATTCTTGCAGTCTAACCTCGTAGGTAGGTAGTGACTAGTATTACACCGGACAAGAGACCAAAAAGATTGTAAAAAATCAGGGAATGTCAAAACATCACCCAACCCCGAGTCGAACGGGGGTTATCCTGCTTTATTTGGCTGTTTCTCGGTTCAAACAGTGCAGGTGCACGTGTGCCATGGGGTGGTTGTGTACCCTGTTTGGGAGTTGAATTTATGGGAACGAAAGCAAAGGCAGGTTTGATGTTGGCATCGATGATGTATCGTTGCAGAGAGGTTCAATTTTTTTGAAGGGTTGAGCCGAGGTTGGACTTCGGAGTTTGGATGTTGAGCCCAGAGGACCCAGTTTACAAAGAAATTTTGTGGAGACGGAGAGCGGAGGGTTGTTAGAAAAAGAAGAAAAAAGGAGCACGTCAGACCAACAAATCACCCGACCCCGAGTCGAACGGGGTACTCCAGCACCATAAGTCTTGCCTTATTAATTCCAGAAAGATACGCAGGCGCACACCATGTGCTATCGGGTGGTTAGCTAGATTGTTAGATCGTTGGATCTTATGAGAATTAAAGTGAAGGCGTATTTGGTGTTGGCATTGGGAGGTTCAATTTTAGATGTTGAATTTTAGTCTTTGAACCCAGAGGAGTTTACAACTAATTCTTGGGAAAAAAATAAACAGTGTTCGACATATAACTGCCCCACCCCGAATCGAACGGGGACCTCCTGCTTAATCGCAGAGGACATTTATTAACCTGGGCAGGGGCACACCCTGTTCTATCGGGTGGTTGGCTACTTTGTTAGAGGGTTGAATTTATACCTGCGGAATTGATTCTTAGACGTGGCGGTTAAAGCGGAGTCACGCTCGGTCTTTTCCGGGCCGTCCAAACAGCGGTTCAGTAACTCACCCACCCCTTATCCACAATCCTTGAAATTTCCGTTCACGAATACGATGGTATTTGATGTACTGAAAAGCATGGACTTCATTGTTGAGCGTCATTGAGTGGAAAGATAATTATAGGACATTTGACACTGGAAGTAAAAGCGTCGTACATTCTCTGCATTCCTACACATCGCGGCATGACCAGCATACTGCAAGCAAAATAATCAGGAGCAGCTGAACGCTCATAAATAGTGTCAATGTGCGCGAGAAAGTGTCGATTTCCTCCTGAAGACCACGTCCGTTGGGCTCTTCGTCTTGAACCGCTTCTTCAAGATGGGGTTGTGAGGCCCAGTAGGACACACCAAACATTCAGCTCACCATTATTTTTGTTAGTGCCCACCGCGTCCCCCGACTTCTCCACATCAAGGAAAGGTAGAGTTCCTTTTTCTGCAGATGATTCCTCATCGTTCGCTACAGTATGTGTTAATTAATCAAATACTCGGCTGCTTCGGCGAGGTTATATTACCTTGGGAGCACACAGTGTCCATCCCATTGGACAATTAGAAAAGAGGGTACCTTAAATGCTTGGCGACTTCCTGGCTGTCCGGATCGAAACCTTTTGCTTGATGGAAGTGACGCAGTCCGGTATAAACAATACCATCCCAGTACCATCCATCAATTGTCGTATGTGGGAATCCATGCCGCGTGGCCTCTTCCAGGCTAAGACGGTTGACGCCCGATGGATCGAGAGACCAATAGGCCGGACAGACTGGCCAGCAGAAAGATGATGGACCGACATGGAAATCCTCCTCTGGACAAAGAAACAAGAAGCCCCGAGGAGGGTCTTCTGTCGTCCCGGAGACTTTGAGCTGAAAGTACGCGCCACGCACAAGGACTGTTTAAAAGGTTCAGCGCATATGAATCAACCACGACTACAGCCGTCCCATAATTCTCGAAATTCGACAAGACCTTGAGACGGCTGAAGACATGATTGGCCTGGCCAAGCCAGGATTTGGAGTTCGTGGTCCACGTGTCTAGCGAGAAAGTGCCATTCAATAGATTCTCGGACGCGAAACTTGGGAGTAAACCCTGTGAGCACAGACGACCTTGCAAGCAGTAATGAAATACCGGGTCCAACCATCCTCCATAACTTCTCCCACCACTTCTATCATCTCCCACTCCCAAAGATTATGATAAGCCTGGGCGTTCGGGAGGGAGGCTATGCCAACTGGGTCTTCGAGTTGATTCCCTGAAGGGCAGGAAACGACCGCCCCCAGATCCACAGTTATCAGAGTGGAAATGGAGATGGTTCGACTTCGTGGCAGATACAAGGAACACCTAGTCTGATATTCCTCGAGTGTCAGAGACTCGATAATTGTGCCCCCCGAGTTCTGCGAAATCCCGGAGAATTTCCCATACATATCAGAGATTTCATCCAGGTCTTCCTCGAGATAGATGGTTTCCCTGGGTGCTATGATTTCAGCGCAGAGCCGACCAGTTGAACGATGTATCCACATAGTGCATTCCCAGTAGCGCTGGAAAAGTTAGTAAACAGGACAAGGGATAAGATGGAGGATTAACGAACGCCGGAATAAAAATAATCATGCATTACCTACAACAGGTTAGGAGCGCGGCTGACTGGGTCGAATTTGTCTATATACTTGCCACTCTATTTGGTAGCACAAAAAAGTGGCTGGATCTGCCACAGCCACCTTTTGTACTACAAACAGGAGTGGCAGATATATAGCAATCGCATATTGGGCGGATCAATGCACTGCTGTAGGGTCCTTCCACTGAGGTTAGACTCGGTGAGCTGATCTCGTGCATGAAATTGTCTTGCGAGAACACAGAGCTGGAAGTCAGAATTAAATGTTGCCAACCAAGTGCTATGTTCATCCCAACTTCTTCTCCAGCTACTTCCCAGGGACCTGGGAATATGCCTCAGCCCTTGCGTAGAAGCCGTGGCCATCTTCAAGTTGCATGGGAAATTATTTGGCCGCGGCAATGCTCTTCAATTCCCCGCATCTGAGCCTGAGAATTGACTTGAATTTCAGTCCCCCACTGGTCAGATGAAACAATATTTGGGGGTGTCTTAGCGTTCTGTTTCACATCGCACTTCATTTGCTCTGAATTGAAAAATTTGGGTTTCACAATCTTTCATGGATTAGCATTTTCTATTCCGCAACCCGGCTTACACCAGCAAGGGCGGTTGCTGATCAAAAGAATCCACTAATGAACACGGTTAGATCAACAAATAAATTAATCGGGTATATTAAATATTTCTGCAGAGAAGCGAAACCAGTTCTAGGCTTACGTACCTAGCTAGTTTTGACTGTCTTTTCAACTGTCGCTTCCCGCCCTGCTCCTCTCCTGCTCTTCCTCTCGGTCTTCATTGGTTGCGCTGACTCTTCCCGCGATTCTGCGCCGCGGCGATGCCCGCACCATGCAGGAAATACCTGATCGATGAGAAGAATTTGCAAATTCAAGACAACGGACCCACAGAAGAAGACCATTGTGGGTCCGCACCATGCTGGTCAGAATGATAAATTAAAACTGCTATTAATCGGCGTGCAACCGGCGCTAGAACAAAGGAATATGAGGGGATAGGCGGGACAACGGAAGACCGTTGTGGATCTACAGCTGTCTGCCCACGAAAAAGGAAGAAAGAAAGAACATGAAACCTGGAAATGGCACAAAAGTGGAGGGGAGAGATGGGAGAAGCTCCACCGTAGAGTACGGTCTCGATCTACCAGTCAAAATGATAAATTGAAATGTGCGTCTTACAACCTGCTTCCCTGGTAGTGCAGTGTATGGCGTGATGAGGAACATCGGATCGTGCCATTTGAACATGTGTGTCAAATGTGTTCACAAGACATTCGGATTGGGATTTTGTTAGTCAATGGCGGTGTAGCCTTGATAGCGAACTCGGATAATGAAAGGGTTTAGCCAGGATAACCCCCATCCACTTCAAATATACTTCGGTCATGGGTTGATCCTTCTCGTGCATATAGATGAACGAGAACGAAGTGGGCCTGGCCCACATTGGACTATGCACTAAGCGTGGTTGGTAGCTTGCGATGTGTGATCTGCGCTGGCCACAGAAGCTGGAAAAAAGGAGCGAACGATGCGCTGCGGGAAAGAGATGGGGGGAAAGGAGGGGAGCGGCGAAGGACAGCCTGTCTCATGAACGGCTCTTGAGCGGTTGATCGGCGAGGTCGAAAATGAAATGGAGCGCCCCTATAATCGATAATCATAGACTGTGTGGAGCGGCACAGAATTCGGTAGAGTTTGCCGGAGCTAGATCGTATTTGGACTGCCACTTCAGAAACAAAGGCGGAGGGAGGGAACGTGGCTGAGAAAAAGGAACCAAATGAGGTGATTCCAAACATGAGGCGTCTGCTTAAGATATGAATTTACCTATGTAACAAAAGGATACTGGACTGCGAAGAGTAGCCATGTGCACGCAATAGAACAGCTGTACGCCATGATGAGGGCTGAGCACTCAGCACGTATTTAAAGGCCACGGCCGCAGCCACTTCGCTTGTGTCCACCTATGCTGCAAGCAATAAACTGGGCCTGGGCGGTAGCAGCCGCCGTAGCCGTAGTGCTCTGCTTCCTCTACAACAAGCTCGTTCTGGCGGAGGTATCCAGCCGCGGAACCAAGCCGGTCTCGGTCAACTACCATTTCACACGCAAGTGCAACAAGACGTGCGCGTTCTGCTTCCACACGGAGAAGACGTCGTTCGTGGCGTTGGAGGCGGACATGCAGCGCGGGCTGCGGCTGCTGCGCGACGCAGGTATGCGCAAGATCAACTTCGCGGGGGGCGAGCCGTTCCTGTACCCGAAGAAGCTGGCGATGCTGTGCCGCTTCTGCAAGGAGCAGCTCGGGCTCGAGAGCGTGTCGGTCATCACCAACGGCACGCTCGTGACTGAGGCGTGGATGCGCGCGCATGCCCGCTGGATCGACGTGCTCGGCGTCAGCTGCGACAGCTTCGACGAGGAGACCAATATGCGCATCGGCCGCGGCTCGGGCAAGAACGTCGCACAGCTGTTCCGCATCCGCGCGTGGTGCCGGTCGCTCGGCGTGAAATTCAAACTCAACACGGTCGTCTGCACGCACAACTGGCGCGAGGAGATGGCCACCACGGTGGAGCAGCTCGACCCATTCCGCTGGAAGGTGTTCCAGGTGCTGCTTGTCGAGGGCGAGAACGACGACGGCAGTACAGACAGCGCGCTGGACAAGCGGATGCGTGACGCCCGGAAGCTGCTCATCTCGGACGAGCAGTTCCGCGATTTCTGCGACCGCCACGAGCACGTGGCGTGCTTTGTGCCTGAGCCCAACTCCCTCATGGCGTCAAGCTACCTGATCCTTGACGAGTACCTGTGCTTCCTGGACAAAGGCAGCGGGCGCGAGAAGCAGTCGCGCTGCATCCTGGACGTCGGTGTGCAGGCGGCCCTGGACGAGGTCCGCTGGGACCAAGACGCCTTCCGGGCGCGGGGGGCATGTACGATTGGAGCAAGGATGTCCAAGGAAGTGGTCAGGACGACAACGGTTGTGGGGCGACGAACAGCAAGGAGCTGGAGTGGTAGGCAGTTAGTAAAATACTACTTAGTCTGATCGCGTGGGAGCCTTGACTTGATGTATGCAGTACAGTTTCGTCCCTGTTTAACATTATTTCCTGCCTCTTAGTGGATCGTTTACTCACACCGCGTCGAGCGTTCTTCAGACCAGGAGTTGTCGCCGAGGAATTGATTTGCATCGTGTTTTAGTCCGGGAAAAAATCGTCACACCCCCCGTCCCGCCATCGTGGCATATCAACATTCGAAGAATCCCCATCACCCCCGAACGCCTTCCTAACTCCTGGTTAATAGTCCTCCCTAGCCTCTCATCTTGTTTCTATCAACGTGCCGCCGCCGCTGCCGCCGCCCTGTCCTTCCTCCAAGCAAAATACGCGCTCAGCTTGCCGCGCGGCCGCGGCGTCGTGGGGAACAACGCTGGGTGTTCGCGCATGAACGCCTCGAGCTGCGCGGCGAGCGCCGCCGCGAGAGCCTTCCGGCGCGTCTCGTGCTCGTGTGCGTGATGCTCTGCCTGGTCGATGGTTGCCGCCTCTGTGCGGACCTCGGCCATCAGCTCGAGCTCACCGATCTCGTGAAAGAAGAGGTCGGGCGAGCTGGTGAGATTGCTGTTGCTGTGGCCGCCGCCATCCCGCCCAGCCTGCATCTGCTCCAGCACAGCGCGAGAAGCCGCAAAATCCCCGGCGGTCGTCTCGACAACCTGGTCGATCGCCACGGTGAGATTTTGCAGGCGTAGTCCGTCGGCGGCGTCGTTGTCATCCTCGTAGTGCAGCTCCAACCGCCCAGACAGCCGGCGCGTTGTCAAATCAGACATGACAACAAGATGCTCGCCGATCTTATCCATAGCCACACAGTCACCACCGAGCGCGCGCCGCATCTCGCGCTCAACCGCCTCGGCACCTTCGACCTCGACGAATTGCGACGCCGCGAAATCGCCGCCCACGCGCACCTTGGCCTCCCACGACGAAGTGGAAGAAGTAGAAGAGCCGACGAGGACGCTCCGCCGACGCACCCACAGCCCTTCCGCAGCGAGGCGCTCGTCGTGGCGGTCGTAGTAGACGTCGCGGATGAAGTGCACGGGCGCGGGGCGGGCGCGGGCGATGGAGGGCGGCAGGGTTAGGACGGGGGTGCTGGCCGGTGTTAGTGCATGCAGGAGAGGGCGCGTCGAGAGGAATTTGTGCTCGATCTCGATTTTGGATATCAGTGGCAAGAGGAAGCGGGATGACATGGTGTGACTGGCACCGCCACGTCACCCTCCTTCCGACGATCGCCGAATGATGTCCGATCGGCTCCGTACGTCCAACGTACTTACGTCTGATCGAACCTTAAGTTATAAGGTACAAGCGGTCGTCGGCGCGAAGCGCCGGCTCCGCTTGCTGGATTAATTGTTCTTTAACGATTACCTCGGCATGTCATTGCGCTTTCCTCCATTTATCCCATGGGCCCACTGCATCCATCTCCATTCATTTGTAACTTGCTGTGCACTTCACACAACTTCAGTGGGTCTCATGATCAATGCAGGTGATGCCTTTCCCTTCACCTACTGTGTGCCGGGAGTACGTGTATGCCATTAACTTGACCGTTCTCCGCGATTCTTGGTATCTCTTTGAGCACATCCCTAGCTGGTGTATCCTCTTACTTCCAGCTCTCTCGCAGTCCTCATTTCTCTTGTCTCTCCCCTCAAATCACCTCTGTGGCAGTTGAATTTTACACCATGCGGCGCGACAGCTGACCTGCGCGCAGTTTCTTCTGGACAGACTTTAGATGATCGCAGTTCATACTGGCTACGGTGCAGCCTAATTCCATTGTTATCAGGCCGGCAGGCCATGTCGTCCCTGCAAGGTCCTCGAGACATAAAAGAGCCATTTCCCTTGGTTCGGAATGGCACCCTTTCTGCCATTTCTCTCGCGCCCCAGATTACCGAAATTACAACATTGTTCTGGGGACAGTTCCTGCCTTGGTCCTTGAACGCTTCTGTCTGCTACTGGGGATTTTCTCTATTCTGAGTTGAGTTGCAACTGCTCTGTTGGCTCTGGCTGGGGTCTCGGTGGGTACCAGATTTATTCTTCAAACCACTGGTCGGCTCCGGAGTTGTGTGGGTGATCATCATTTCCCGCCCGTACATGGTTCTGGTTGCTTCACTACCCGTCCTTCAGACTGCTGGAAACTCACGGCTCTGCCGTTGCCCTCCAGATTCAATTTCAGGTTGTTTTTGCACTACGACTATGTGAACTCCCGGAAAACCCAGTTTGGGCTCGGTTCCTCTGCTTTTCTGGTGCAAAAATCTTTCAAGCATTGGATGCGATGCAAATCATTCTGACTGCTGCTCACCATTTTTCAGCCGAACACCTCCCCAGGTTTGTTATTCGTTCACAATACGTAGTATTCCTATGTTCAATGCCCCACAGTGGGACTGTCGTGAAGGATGTCTATCATATTCTTTGTGCTTTAAATTTGATGAATGTCAGCGACTAGGCTGAATTTATGTGAACGAAATTCGGTGGTGGGCTGAATGAGACGAACACCATTCAACCCAGTTGCGCAAGTTGTGGTTAAATTAATATTGCATGACATCTAAGAGGTCAGCGAAAACCAGAGAACACCGTGCAAGAGGTTTTTTTTTGTTGGCGGATTCACCAAAGCAGTACCCGGCCCCAAATCGAACGGGGGCTTCCTGCATTATTTAGTGTGTCCAAGGCACAAATGGTGCAGGCGCACGCTGTATGCTCTCGGGTGGTTGCATACCTTGTTCAGGTGTTGGATTTATACTGTACCTAAAAAGAGGATAGGTTGCGGCTTCGGCTGGATAATTTATAAAAATTTCTCAACTCGATATTGAGTTTGTCCGCTCATCGAATACATCAGTTTAATGATTTTAAGTATCCTAAGAGAACAAGCGAGAGGAAAAAAGAAGTGCTGGAGAAAATAAGATGGATACAAAACCCCGTAACACCCGGCCCCGAATCGAACGGCTTCCTGCATTATTTCATTTATATGACAGTATTCGGCTACAGAATTGGCAGGTGCACTCCATGTGCCATCGGGCGGTTGAATACCCTGTTCAGGTGTTAAATTTATGTGAACGAAATGTGTGGGTGCCAATACAAATTTGCGTGAATCCGGCGAGATTTAGATTTGCTGAATTGACCTGGAGTTGATTTTCTCCGCGGAGGGCAAAAAGAACTTTTAAAAGATTTTTGCGAGGTGATACCCGACCGCGAGTCGAACGGGGGACTCCTGCCTTATTCTCGAGCGGCGAAATAAACCTGTGAAGGTGCACACTGTGTGCGATCGGGTGCTGGAACATGTTGATAAGGTGTTGAATTTATACTGTACCTAAAAAGAGGGTAGGTTGCACTGCAAGTGAGCTGGCCCAGCTGGATAATTTAATTTCTCAACTTGATATTTGAGTTTGTCCGCTCATCGGATACTGTAGCATTGTGTATGGGTGAAACAGATTTTTGAGCGTGACTGAAACGTAACGGTTGAAACGAGAAACACTCCCACTGTTATGGGTTACCTGTGAAACGAGGTGATTTTTTTTTTGCTTTTTTCATGCAAATATGCCGGATTTCTGGGACCGTAACGCAAAAACCTGTGAAACAAGGTGTCCGTTACGCATTACAATTGAAACGAAACGGGTCTACCGTTACGCGTTACGTTTCACCCATACACAATGCTACATACAGCACATCAGTTTGATAACGTAAGTATTCTGAGAGACCTAAAACCTGACCCCGAATCGAACGGGGACTCCCTGCATTACCGTGTGTGGAATCGCAATATTAGGCGGGTCAGATACACGCCATGTGCTACCGGGTGGTTAGCTACTTTGTTAGAGGGTTGAATGCATGCGAGAAAACTTGCAGAGTTGAACACTGGTTGAACTTGTAAAATAATGAGATTTTATTTGAAGTTGAACCCGTGAGGCTCCAATTATAGTGTGAAAAGAGAAAATGGTCCACGTAGGAGAAAAAACGCCTTGGCAGAACTTCAGCACCCGACCCCGAGTCAAATGAGGGACTCCTGACTTCACTGCATAACTGTATCATATAATGCAATTGACGGTAGATGCACAATCGGGTCGTTCGTTAGCTCTAACCTGTGGTTGAATTTATGTGAACAAAATTAGGTTGAGTCTTACTTAAGAGGTCGAGGTTTGAGTTTATATATCAATTTTTGAAGTCGAACGTGGTAGGTCGGTTGTATCAGATACCTGGACAAGTTTTAACCAAAGCGAACGAGATATAAGACAGCAAAGATTGTAGGAAAGAAAAAAAAAGAATACTTTGCCACATTTCGAGCACCCGACCGCCCCAAGAGCTTTCCTTTGATATTGGCTCGAGATGCAGACCATGTGCAATCGAGTGGTTAGATACCCTCAAGCTGGACTTGATTTTATGTGAACGAAATTAGGTCGGAGTCTTGATGGGACCTGCTAAAAGAGGTCAACATTTGAATTTATATTAAATTTTGAAGTAGGTAGGTAGTGACTCGTATTACTATCAGTGACTGCCTATCCGGCCAGACTAGGTAACCGGCCACTTGCCTAATATAAGCCGGTGCAATGTACAATCCTCGAGTTTGGTTGTGGGTTGGACCACGACCTATGAAGACCTCATATGTCGAATTTGAAGGCAAGAGAAGGCGGCAATCAAACGTTGCGGGAGGCATCATTTCTTATCCCCGACCAGCATTCTCGCTCGCCTTTTCCCTATTGCTCCCCCAATTCCTGGCCGATTCACAAGTGCGGGGGTCCGTTCTCATCCCACGGTTCGGGGCAATGGGCTATGGTTGAATTATTTGTGAAAAACTTCCCTCCCGCCTACTTAATTCTCCAAGCATACCTTGACTCGATTCCGAGTGGCAGAAACCGTCCACCTCTGTAACGAACCAGCCATGTTTGCTGGGGGCATGAGATTTTACTTGGTCATTAAAGATACCTATAATTGATCATACCATGTTGATTCGGCTTTTAACTGTCAGACTTCCCGTTCACCGCGGGGTAACATCCAAAACCACTCAATTTCATAGACACATACAGATGGACTTTTTGGAGGGGTGGTTGAGATATGGGGGTCCTCGTTTGCCTATAGGTACGTCCTACTACATCTCATTAAGGCATATGGATCTCAATTTGGGCTCTAAATGCCCTCTATCCTTTGCAGGGCACACCATCTGCTCCGCATCCCGGCCATTCTCCTTGACCGGCAACGGAAATAGTCGTGATCCCCATAATATTTACAGTTGGAGACTATCCAATAATGTATTTCAACCCAATGAATGATTTGGGATGCAGTGGGATGAATATTACGAATGCCAACGAAGGATTTGGCCGGGTGGCCGGTTAGGCCGTTTGTTTGCCGTTTTGGGCATCGAAAGAATGCGGCATGCCATGAAATGTTCAGAGGGCAGTTTCTGATAGTACACGTCGGGACAAGAGAAAAAAAAGTTCTGTGAAAGAAAAAAAAACTCATTCCGAACGCAGCACAGCACTCGATCCCGAGTCGAACGGGGCTTCCTGCCTTATTTCCTTGTGCTATGGAATTGACCCCAGATGCACACCATGTGCTATCGGGTGATTGCCCACTTTGCTAGAAGGTTGAATCTATGGGACAAATTACAGCTATTGGCAGTACCGAAGGCGCGGATCGAAAATTTCCGTTTTCGGCTGTTTTTGATCCTCTGCAAAGAATTGTGTCTAGCTCACTCAGTTCTACACCGTTTGCCTTGAAACCAGGCTAGAATTTTTGGAATAATTCAACCGCAATTAGTGATAGAGCCAGATCCGGCATAATATTCTATTTAGGAATACCCTCAAAATCCACCTTCCCGCGCGAGATTTTTATCTACAGGCCTCAAATCATTTCCAATGGGTTTGGAATTTTTTGAGCAGCAGGTATGATACATTCGGAGTGTTGTCATAGAGCCATAACTAATTATATTTGTCACAAAGGATGTCTATTGTGCTTTAGAACTGGAGCCAAATATATATTTGCTGTTCAAATTGTTCTAAAGCACAATAGACATCCTTTGTGACAAATATAATTAGTTATGGCTCTATGACAACACTCCTAATGTATCATACCTGCTTCTCAAAAAATTCCAGACCCATTGGAAATGATTTGAGGCCTGTAGATAAAAATCTCGCGCGGGAAGGTGGATTTTGAGGGTATTCCTAAATAGAATATTATGCCGGATCTGGCTCTATCACTAATTGCGGTTGAATTATTCCAAAAATTCTAGCCTGGTTTCAAGGCAAACGGTGCAGAACTGAGTGAGCTAGACACAATTCTTTGCAGAGGATCAAAAACAGCCGAAAACGGAAATTTTCGATCCGCGCCTTCGGTACTGCCAATAGCTGTAATGCCAGCAGTGATCGAAGTATTAGTTGATTGTGATAAAGGAAGTTTGAATTGATATTGATTTTTGCAGTCGAACTTAGTAGGTGCGTGGTATCACATAATGGTTGAATTTATGCGAGAAAACTTGCAGAGTTGAATACTGGTCGAAGTTCAATTGACATTGAACCTGCGAAATATCACTGGGAAGACGTGAAAAGAGACAGAGACCAAAGAGGTCTACTTAAAAAGCTCTTTGGCAGTGTCAGTGGCAGTGTCAGCACCCGACTCCGGATCGAACGCGGGACCTGCTGCCTTATTTCGGAATGCGCACCGGTAAACTGTGCGGATGCACACCATGTGCTGCCGGGTGGTTCGTTGTCTTCAAGGCGTAGTTGGATTTATGTGAACGAAATTAGGTTGGAGTCTTAGTTGGGCCCGACAAAAGAGGTCAACGTTTGAGTTGATTTTGATTCTTGCAGTCGAACCTCGGTCAGTAGTGACTAGTATTACACCCGACAAGAGACCAAAAAATTTGTACGAAAAAAACAGGGAATGTCAAAACATCACCCAACCCCGAGTCAAACGGGGGAATCCTGCTTAAATTACCAATTACAGAGTCGCAGGTAAGCGCCATGTGCGATTAGGTGGTTAGATACCCTCAAGCTGGACCTAGGATTATGTAAAGGAAATTAGGTTGGAGTCTTAGGTCTTAGTTGGGCCCGACAAAAGAGGTCGATGTTTGAATTTATATTAAATCTTGAGTGGGTAGTGACTAGGATTATACAAGAGACCAAAAAGGTCTGTAAAATGGGGGGAAAGACATGCTAACATGGCCTACATGACCCGACCCCGAGTCGAACGGGGGCTTTCTGCCTTATTTCACCAAGCTGTGGTTAAATTTATGTGAACGAAATTGTGTGGTAGTCGATACAAATTCAAACTTTGGGGCCTTGAACCTGCGGCTGAGTTGACCTGCAGTTGATTTTCTTCGCGGAGCGCCAAAAAATAACTTTTAAAGATTTTTGCAACGTCACCAAGGTGATACCCGACCCCCCGAGTCGAACGGGGAGACTGCTGCCTTATTTCGGAATGTACAGAGGTAAGCCGCGCAAGTGCACGCCGTGTGCGACCGGGTGGTTAAGTAATGGTTGGGTTTATACCGTACCTAACAAGAGGTTTGTGCTGCGGCTGGATATCGGAGCAACTCAGTATTAGAACTCCCCACCGACAATTCTCTGGGTTTTGTTTTGTTTTTGGTTTTGCTTCTGTTCAGGCGAGGGAAGCGGGAGGAGGAGGGGGGCACGAGATAAGATAGGATAACCAAAATTAACCCAACTTCAATCAGTGGAGGGAATTACGACACCCACCAAGCACGCGACGCGGATACTCTATAAATTTAAAGTAAATCATCTGCGCCTCCGCGCCGAGATGCATCAACGATTTATTTATTTATATAACCCAGAACATGGAGAGACGCGGGGCCGAGATGGATCAAGGATGGATCATGGATCAAGGATTCTTATAGAGACGTCGACGGAGTGATATACATGCGCTCACAGGTACGGTTCACGATTGACAAAGATTTGCGACAGAGGAATGAACGGTGGCAGGGATATCATTCATTCATATGTGGGGGACCGGTGACGAGTGTTGTCGACAGGATACGATATGTGGCAGGAAGAACGTTAGTGGGAATGTTTTGTCTTCGGGCGTGGGGTGAAGAAAAGCTTGCACATCTTTACTTTGGGACGGGTCGATAAGGCCCCCAGCGGGCGGATATTTGAAGTTCACGTACAACGTACAAGTCAGATTGCAGAACAGATTCGAGAGATAGGCTCGAGATCCGGGCGGGTGAGGTGACTAGGTGAGGTGTTTTTGCTGTTTAACCTTCAGGTTAACAAGGGAAGTGAAGGGAGAAGCCAAGAGGCGAGGCGAAGCATTCGATACAGCGCGATCCGACGCGCATTTGTGAATTTACGAATGTCGAGTGCAAAGGGAAATTGAAGGGACCCGATCGATGACGTCATCCAACACGCCTTGTCGGTTCACACTTCCACTTTACTCACACTGACACTGACCCTCCGACGATGGGCACGCTCGCAGTGCCGCTGGGCGACCCCTTCAAAGACCACCTCCTCGCCGTCCTTATCCCCCACGACGCCCCGCGCGCCGCCACCGCCACTGTTCCGCGCTACCGTGGCCCTCGCGATTGGCAGACCGATGCGATGTTGAGGAAGGTTGAGGCGCTGTTGAGCGTGCCAAACTCTATCTTGAAGAATCCGGTGTGAATGGAGCTTCTACACCAGCGGGAAGTGGAAGTGGGGGTGGGAGCAAAAGCCGAACCAAGAAATTGACTACACATTTCAACCAATCATGAAAAATTTGCCACGCGTTGGCCGAGTCGCCGACGCGTTGAACACGATGTGGAAATGCGTTTAAACTATCTGCAATGCACCGTTACACGTTTGATTTATGTCCACTGGACTTTTGTCCAGTAAATCAGAGTAAAGCCTGGGACTTAAACCCGCCAAAGGGTGGTCATGTGATCGCGTGGAATTACATCAGCAGTGACACTGATTCCATCAAACTCAACGACTTGTGCTTTGACCACCATGGACTACTTCACGACACACCTCGCGCGTTCAACCTAAACTCGGGAGGCAGCTGCGACGCCCTGGTCGTTATGACAGGAACCTCAGCAAAATCCAAACATTGAATCACTGGAGCCGAAATGAAACTCACTTTTTTTGTCCGTTCTCTCTCTCTTGGGGGACGAGGGCTATCATGAACGGCAGCCTCACTCTTTTTTCGGGCGTACTTGGGACTTTTATTATTATTATTACTTGGTCAGTGCCGCGTCTTTTTACGCATCCACCTAGTCTCAATCTCTCGTGTCGATTCCATCTATTTTTTGGCGTTCTTTCTCGGACCCCATCCATCCATTTATTTACGTCCACCTGACTCTCAGTGTCCCCTGCTCGTATTCCCTTTCCCCAATCGAACTATTCTCCTCCCAGGATGCTCACGCTGAAAACCACCGACCTCGTACACAGGCAGAGCGCTTTCACAGTGCACCGAAAGAAGGTGCATCTCTTTCAAATTTGCTTCCTGCTTCCTGCATCCTTCGGCTCGGTTCTTGCTTCGAGTGTTTGAAAATTGGAGGTGGCTGGTGAGGGAGAGACGAGGCGCATGTGCGCCAGTTGGGTGTGCTTGAGCAAGCCTGGGAGCGCTCGGGACCTGGTGTCTTGTGCTTGCTCTTGCCACCGGTCATCTTGATCTTGATCTGACCCGCCCATCCGCTTGCCTTTACGCTTGCTTTGCGCCTGCGGGAAAGGCGAGGTTTGTCTTCGCGACTGTGAAGCGCGGTGTCACATAGGTGGCTGGCACTTGTCCGCTCGCTCGTTCACGGGGAGCGAAGCGCGGTTCATGCCGTGATCGTGTGTTCGAGCCGACGCGCGACTCAGGATCTTCCCCTCAGTGAGGTGGATCTTCTGCTCGACGGGGAGCACCAACACTATCGGGTGGATGGCTTTTGGTACTTAGCGGGTCAATGATCGTCCTCGCTTTCGTGTTTCGTCTTGTCTTTGATACCTGAAGACGGCCTGCACGGCGACGGACACTCCACTCCTTTCTCTCCTTATTTTTTGCCGTTCTATCTACTTCTTTTTTCTTTCAAATTACCCGTTTTGCTGACACTTAGGCAGGTAGTCGACGTATACAAGATGGTGCACGACCTGCGCGCAAGTCGGGATATGGGCGCTGGTGCGTCGCTTTCCGTTTCTGGCCCTGCTTAGATCCGAGTCTCATTCGAGAGGACCACGATGTACATGTACAACGCCTTCCTTCCTGTCCCTGCTCTCCCTTTTTTTCGCTCTTTATCTCCCTCCCTCCGTCTCCTCCCCTCCCTTCTCCCCTTCCCTTCTCTCCCTCTCCTTCTCCTCCCACTCCATTCTTTTCTTCCTCGCTACGCTCGCTAACCCGCATCTCGTAGGCCACGCTCAACACTCCTTACGTCGAAGACTTCAATGGCACCTCTCCGGCGTAGAGTTGAGGGTGTCGTGGTTCTGGGACACAGGTGGGTTCTGAGTCCTTCGCGTCGTCGGTCGCTGTGACTACTTACCTTGGCTCCGAGTCTTCAGAGTATTCTTGCACCTGCCGAGGCGCCAGACGAGCCTGAGGGCAGAGAAGGCGAGAGGAGGGAGATGATGAAAAGGAGGTGCGCCGCTACTCTCTTTGTCTAGCGTGAGCGCAGACGACCCGGGCGTCGTCGAAGCCGCCAGTTAAAGTTGGAGGGACATGCCCCGCTGAGGCTACTGTCGTCTTGACTTCCTCTCACCATGCCCTTCTCATACCAAGCGCTATCGTCCATCCATAGGTACAGATAGCACGGCGCTCGTGAAGGCGATGAGGGACTTGATAGTGAGAGGTGCGTTCCGTCCTTGTTCTGTTAAGTTTTGGCGAGGAGGGATGGGAGCGGGGAGTGGGGAAGGAAGAATGGGAGGAACAGGCGTGGCATGCTAGTACGGGCTTAACGGTGGCGGCCTGTGGAGCTGGAGGCAACGAGCGCGGAGTATAGAGACGAGGGACGTGCGCAGCGGGTGGAATGCAGTCCTACCTGCTCACTGGCACCGTGCCCGTGCACATCTGGTGGAGGGAGTCGAATGCACGCTGCTCCCACAGCGCACGGGATAGGAGGTCTATGCGCCGTGGAGGTGCGGATGCAGAATTAGGGCGCGGTGTCTCTGTGAGAACGCTGAAGGCATGTCGTGCGGCCCTTCCGTTCATGAGTGATGCTTTGCGTATGATGTTGATGCGGAGTATCGGAAGTCCACGCATGGGGCGGGGAGTCTCATACACTATGCTCGAGGTGCTGCCCTTTCGCTGCTGGTGCTGGTCGTAGACTCGGAATGCGGAGCGACGTTGCTGAGGATCGACATTGCATGCCGGGCAGTGCTCATATCGCTCCTGAGCGGGTGTATTCAAGGCGTGCTTACATGGGAATGGAATGTACAAGCGACATGGAGGTGTCTGCATCTGCAACGGCAATGACCATGACGGTTTTGGTTCAATTTTCTTTACATATGGCCCGCTGTGGTTGGCTTTAGTTGTACCTCAGTGATGTATCTCACATAGGCATGGTTCACAATCGTAATAAGGCCGTTCAATTCGGGGATCGGGTGATACACCTGTGCAAAACTCTTTTTTTTCTTTCTTTTTGCGTTCCGTAATGATAATTAACTTCAATGCCTTGCACATGTTAACTCAGCAAACCTAAATTTCGCCAGATTCACAGGTTCAAGTGCCCCAAAGTTTAAAGTTGTATCGGCCACCCGCTCAATTTCGTTCACATAACTTCAACTCCCAAGAGGGCACTCAACCACCTGATGGCACATGCTGTGCACCTGCGCAGGTTAAATTGATAGATTCCTCATTATGTAAACAGGAAACCCTTTGGGTGATGTTTTTTCTTCTTTCTCTTTCTTCTCCTTCATAGAACTTTTGTTCTCTTATATATGTCAGTTTTCTCTGCGCGGTTTCGGGGTTGAGTCGAGATGTGCGATGTTGAAGTTGAACCTGCAGGGCTGGTCGCAATTTAGTTATGCCGCCAACGGCCCCAAAAGTTCGACAAAAGAAAAGATACGAGAAGTCTGGGGATCACCTGACCCTGAGTCGAACGGGGCTTCCTGCCTGCATCAGATTATTGCACTAACTCAGAGCTATGCTTTGCTTTCCAAGTTGAATTTAAATGATTGTTGCACTGCTTAAATTGTCAGTGCTGGCATTTGCAACCATAGCTGCTTGTAAGTGGTCTATTTCGCACATCAGGTTTCCGAGGCACATATCCTCGGAGTCCCAGAATTTCACTCAGTTTGGTGTGGAGTTGAAAACAAATGCACCTCTGATGGGCTCTGGCTTCAACCTTCCGAGTCAGTTCTAGCCAAGTTACTCTTACTTCGAGGCTGTTCTAGAGCACTCTGAGGTAATTTGTGCTGAGAATTCATATGAATTGGGTGGTGAACTTGGGAACCTTTATTGTCTCCCTTCCCTTTCACCTACTCTGTCACCTACGAATTGAATTGAATCACACCAATATGCTTAAGCAGAGCCTCGCAATCAAATTTCACAGCTTCAGAGTCAAATTCTCTTATTCATTATAAATATGTAGGACAAAGGGAGGACATACATATAGAACACTATAATTTACGCAAGTACTCAGATGCTTTCTGATCTCAACTGTCTGAATATTCACTAACTGCAATGTTTCCCCATAGTGATGAACATGTGTCCCAAGCTCCTCAGCCTCAGGCAGCTTGTCCAGACATTGGTACTTATGTCAGTGCTAAATTTTGCATAGCCTATAAGGTCTCTGGATGACCATCACCTAGAACCTGTTTTCGTTTCTCCAGCACGACCACTTCCAGCTCTTCTGCCTTGTGGAGCTCGCCTAGTTTGTAATATGTTACTGCCAGATTACTCATAGCTTGAAGAGTATCTGGATGGTCATTGCCAAGAACCTGTTTTCGTTTTTCCAGGACCACAACATGCAGCTCCTCTGCCTTGTAGAACTCTCGTAGTTTGTGATATGTCCAGGCCAGATTACCCATGGTTTGGAGAATGTCTGGATGGTCACCACCAAGAACCTGTTTTTGCTTCTCCAGGACCACAGCCTGCAACTCTTCTGCCTTGTGGAACTCTCGTAGCCGATGATATGTCCATGCCAGCTTGCTCATATTTCGGAGAGTGTCTGGATGGTCATCACCAAGAACCTGTTTTCGTTTCTCTAGAACAGCAATTCCCAGCTCTTCTGCTTTGTGGAACTCTTGTAGCTTGTGATATGTTGATACCAGATTGCCCATGGTTCCAAGGGTGTCTGGATGGTCATCACCAAGAACCTGTTTTTGTTTCTCTAGAACAGCAATTTCCAGCTCTTCTGCTTTGTGGAACTCTCGTAGCTTGTGATATGTTGATGCCAGACTAGCCATGGTTCGAAGAGTGTCTGGATGGTCATCACCAAGAACCTGTTTTCGTTTCTCTAGCACCACAACTTCTAGCTCTTCCACTTTGTGAAATGCTTGTAGATTGCGATATGTTGATGCCAGATTACCTATGGTTCGGAGAGTGTCTGGATGGTCATCACCAAGAACCTGTTTTTGCTTCTCCACTACCACCAATTCCACCTTTTCTGCTTTGTGGAACTCTTGTAACTCGTGATATGTTAATGCCAGATTACTCATAGCTTTAAGTGAATCTGGATGGTCATCACCAAGAACCTGTTTCCGCTTTGCTAGCACCGCAACTTCCAGCTCTTCTGCTTTGTGGAACTCTCGTAGATTGTGATATGTTGATGCCAGATTACCCATGGTTTGAAGAGTGTCCGGATGGTCATCACCAAGAACCTGTTTTTGCTTCTCCAGCACCACAACATACACCTCTTTTGCTTTGTGGAACTCTCCTAGCTTGTGATATGTCGATGCCAGATTGCCCATGGATCGAAGAGTGTCTGGATTGTCATCACCCAGAACCTTTTTTTGCTTCTCCAGCACCACACTTCCCAGCTCTTCAGCTTTGTGGAACTCTTGTAATGTACGGTATATCATTGCCAGATTAGCCATAGCTTGGAGAGTGTATGGATGGTCATCACCAAGAAGCTGTTTCGACTTCTCCAGCACTTCAACTCCTAGCTCTTGTGCCTTGTGAAACTCTCGTAGGTTGTGATATATTGATGCCAGATTCCCCATGCTTCCGAGAGTGTCTGGATGGTCATCACCAAGAACCTGTTTTCGCCTCTCTAACGCTGCAAGCAAAACTTTTTCGGCTTCCTCATACTGCCCAGCATAATAATACACCATTCCATATTGTGGACCAAAATCCAGTGCCACCTGCCAGTTGGTATGCTTCAAGGAGTTGATGTGGGAAATTAATCTCAGACTAACAAGCTGTCCATGCTTGGAGGGGATTTTCTGAATGGACATGCCCATTATGGCAGCCATGATTGAATGATATGCAGCCTGGTCTTTCATTGTGGTTTGACTCCAACTATGCACCAGTGGATGGATCGAATACACTTTCCTCTCTAAATCAAAGCTCATCAGAGAATAGCTCCTAATCTCATTTGTGACTTTCAGGAAGCGCAGGGTGTCCCATTCACCCGTGGGCTCTAAGAACTGTGCAAGGAATTCCAGTGGCTTTTGCATTGCTTCTCTGGATGGAATGACCTGTCGAAATTTGTATGTGGCAGCTCTGCTGAAGATATCCTCTGAAATTCCATCTTGATGGAGAAATGAACAAAGCTGCAAGAACATAGCAGCTGGCTGACTGAGCCGGTCAAAGCTCATCTGCCATGTGGTGTACACTGTCCAGACATAAGGATCGTGGCTCTGAGCTGGCTTTTCACTCAGCAATTGGGCCCGATATTTTGTATAGTTATCCAAATAACTGTTGAGGACTCCAGACTGTGAGATGAAGGCTCCAGCCTGAACAATTGCCAGAGGAAGGTAGCACAATTCCTTTGAAACATCACTTCAAATAATGCAATATGAAATAAATGGCAACTCACCTTGACAATCTCAGCTGCAATTTTCTCATTTGCTGGTGAAATCTGTTGGGCAGCACTTTTGAGTAACAATGCAACAGCATCAGTTTCATCCATATCAGACACAGCAGAGTGTGCGCCAGCGTAGACACAGTGTTCAGGGTTACGAGAGGTGATGATAATATTTCCGTGATTACACTGAGGCAGAAACTGATTCAGGTTGATCTTTGGGTCATCAGCATTGTCATAGAAAAGCAGCCAGTCTTGGTTTGTATTGGCAAGCCACTGCAATGCATCTTGTGAGGAGTTGCCGACACCTTTTGCTGTAGCAATGTTCTTTAGGGCTGTTTCAATTGTTATGGTGGTGCTGGCATCTAGAAAAAATTTGTCCGTGAAGCTAAGCATATGATGAGCCATATAAGGATTTATCTGTTCAATTTTGACTTACCATGATGAGTCACTGATAAATTTCAGTCCAATTTGTGTTTTTCCTGCACCACCTAGTCCATACAGCAAATAAATGTGTTGCTTTCAAATCTCCTGAGTAAAAAATTGATTCATTTCATCACAGATTGTCTGTCTTCCTTGGAAGATTCTGGATGGTGGAGGGCAATTGTTAGTCTGTTGAGCTGCTTGAGCAATGGAGATATCTAAAAACCCAGGTAAAAATGGTGCAACACTATTGAAATGGGAATTTTACTGGGTGGATCATAGTTGCATGAATATAATTCACATTCCCGCCAATGAATGTCCCACCACTAATGGTTTTCGCCTCATGGGTTGGGTCATCCCAAGGGAGGCGATTGATAGTAGCTACAGAACCAGTATCGCTTCGAAAATCAGTCATGACTGGAGCCGCAGGTTGCCCAAATTGGTCCCCCCAGTTAATTGAGGGATAAGAAATGGATGCATCCACGGTTGTGCTTAGAGGTTGCAACGGCAGAGTGAATAGCTGTTCTCTTTCTTCCGAAAACATGTAACTGGATGGGAAGGGGTTTGGAACGAGTGCGGCCAACATATTATCTGTGGATGAAATGTCGTTGTCAACCTCTGGAATGGCTGATGTTGATGTAAAGCTGGAGAAGGGTTGTTCAAATGCCGGATTCAGCAAGTCATGAAATGGCTCATGAGACTGGAAGGAGGATAATTCGGGTTCCTGCGGGGAGAATGGAATTTGGGTATACGATGTAACAGAGTTTGACCGGATTCGCCATCGGCGATGAGGAGGGACGAGTTCTGTGGCCTCCTCAGAATTTGTGGACGACTAGAAGCATCTTTTTGGCTTCATTAGGTCCTGTTAATTACATGGGGTAGGTGACATACCATATGGTCGGACCCTCACGCCTCCAATCCCTCGGTCATTCCTCTCTACCCCCAGCCATTCATGACTCGAAAATTCTAGTGCACTGGCATTTTGTCCTGGCATAAGCTGCGTGGTATGGATATTCATGTCCCCAGCATTATCGATGAAAGTCCCGCCAGTAATTTGGAATCCAGCGGCGGATGTAAACAGTGGCATGGAGGAGCAGAGGAGAGTGAGAGACATGTCACACGCTGAGAAGCTGTATTGCAGTGCTCTATTGCTGCCGAGTTCCGCGTTTTAGTTTTACAGCATTGCGCGCTTATTTGACCGTACCCTTGACCAAATATCAGTGTTGAGTGGACAGCTTAAGTTCATTTGGAGTTCGATATCATCAATGGGTTTATCCTTGTCCAATGCCCGTCTCGCGACGGAAACTTGAATAGCACACAGCTGCGAAAAATCTGCTGTATCACTTACTTCGCAGACCCGATATAATTAGCTGTGCCTCGTTGCATAACAGACGCGGAACAGCCAGATCCGTTAGTTAGCGCCGTTCAATTTCCTCCTTTTTTCCTCTTTGTCTGCGTGATCATATTCATCACGTCGCTTCTGGGTACAAGACATGGTATTCATCTCGTGTCCCGCATGTGCCGCTTCTGTATCGATTTAGTTACTGAATCTCGTTTCTCAATGCTTTTTGTACTCGTACCAATTAATATCTCGTTGACATCGAGTCTACAGGAATAATTACATCCTCGTGAGTGAAGCCGATAGCTTGGGCTGCTGTCGATGGACATCCGCAGAATTACAGGCCCAAAAGCAACCCAAAAGTCGCGGTTGCATCAGCGCTAACTTGAAGCGCCTTGCCAGAGGTAGAACGAAAAGGAAGCCCGAGTCGGCTTCCGAGAGTTCTCGGTTAATTGAGGCAGGGCATCGAATATCAAGTAAATTTAGCGGCGAACAAGGGGAAGAGAGGGAAGATCAGGCAGAAGTCTCCCGTCTAAGACACTCACGTCGCTCCACCATCACCGCCATCGGTGGCTCTGGCGGGGCCAAAACCGGACCCCACAAGAAGGCAAGCATGACTCGGATCTTCTCATTAGAACCAACGTCAGCGAGTATTTTAAATCCCCCCCTCCTGTTGGCCCTCACGTCCACGTCGTCGTCGACACCGCTGATAATCAACATTGCAAAATTTGATTGTGCCCTAAAAAAAAAGCACTGACCGAGCCGGCATCAAAAGGCTAAAGCACTGACCGAGCCCGCCACCAAAAGCACTGACCAAGCCCAAGTTTCAACTGCTAACGGAGCCCAAACCCAACCACTGACCGAGCCAAATTTAAGCACCGACCGAGCCCGGCTTTTAATTGGTCCAACTACTGACCAAGCCCAACTTTTGAGTCATTATATTTCAACCGTACTTAACTATGATTCTATTTTTATCAGTGCTCTTAACATCGACATCTCATGTCCCACACTTGCATTGTTGTCGTAGAACAAACAGCGTGATACAAGAAATGAATCAAGGACGTTGAACAGATTGGGCTTCATACTAAGTACAGTCTTGTGTCTCTTGTTTTTTTGGTGGTGCGAGTGCTTCGGCGAGGCATGACAGGTGGAGGTATGTGGTCTGAAGACGGACTGGTAGTCAATGAGCCTTGAGGACCTGTTGGTGTTCAATTAAATAAAAGGCTTCACATTGGGCTCTTCACCTGCTTCTTTTCGGGTGTAACGGGCCTTTCGAAAATTAAGTATTGGGTGAAATCTGCTGGGTGGTACTTACCGTGACCTGACTTCGAAGTCAGATTCCTTTTTGAACATAGAGGAGTCATCAGGAAAACCAAAATGCCTGTGCAGTACTATGCAGCAACCTGTGGCTGTGATGTACCTATGAGGCACTATGAGGCCCTATGCAGTACTATGCAGTGCTGCATAGGGCTCATAGTGCCTCATAGGTACATCTCGGCTACGGTTTTCCTGATGGATCTGCTTATCTTGAGCAAGGCCCAAAACACATTTGACAAGCAGTGGAGATAGTAGAACTCACCGAACTTCAATTGGCCGGTCTGAATCATTGCCAGATGGTCACATAAACGGTCACCACTATGACTCAGATTATATTGCAAAAGAATGGCAAATAAGGTAGACGCCAGTCACTCCCCACGAGCGGTCACGTGTATATGTCACGTCACGCGTAACGCGGCAAAAATCGTCGAGGCACAGAAACCACATTTTTTTCTAGCCCTGTGCTACGAAGTTTATAGCAGCTGCTATGCTATGCTAGAATTGTCAAGGCTCCGGGGTCAATAGCTAGCACATGTTAATAGCAGCTAGATAGCAGCGGTGCTAATAACAGCTACGCGATGCTATCAATGAATGAATAGCAAGCTAGATATGCTAATAATCAATTATCGACGTCCCAGTCCTTGTTTTCTACTGCAGTCGTGGCCTGGGAGGTAGTTGCCGCCTGCTGAGTGCTCGGAGCATCAGTCTTATCTGGAATTATGAGTTTTGCAAGCACGGCACTATCCAAACGGATATATTCCGCGACGTCCCAGTGTGTTGCCGACCAGTGCACCACTGGGGTGGGCGGCGGCTCCATTTATTGCTCAAAAATTCTACAAATATTCCAGGAGGCCCTCGCGCATTTACAGAAAAGGATTCTGTTCTTTTCCGAATTTATAGCAATTAATAGCAGGCCTTTCTGGAGGGTGCCCAGCTAGAAATGCTATTAGCATGTTAATAGCATGCTATTTATTGCTATGCTATTAGCATCCGAGTTTCCAGCACAGCGCTATTTTTTTCCTCGTGTTCTCAGCCGGTTTGAGATCATAAAAAAATACTAATGCATTGAATAAATTTACTGCTTCTTCTTGAAGTATTTATCAAACAATTTCATAATGTTCTTCGGCAATGTTCGGTGACCACGGTATCTTTTGCTGGCCCACACAGCCTGAACACCATCTAAACCTTTGCGGTACGCGTCCATGAAGCGATCCGAACGCCGTGCAAACCTATAATTGCTTCGAATCAGCTCTGGATTTTTGAAAAACAAGGTAAAGATCTTACTTCCGCATGGATTTGAGGGGAACAGCATCAAGTGCGGCATTCATGTTGCGCTCCAAGTCTTCCTCCTTTGAAGATGATGGAAACATACGATAAACGCGCTTCGCAAAGCCCCAATTTGCTCAATACAATTGAGCTCGCAGTGAAACTTCGGAAAGAAGATCACTTCGTATCCCGTGCTGCGCAGTGCTCCTCAAGCATCGACTTCTGATTGACAAAATCGGGCTGAGTGAAAAGAATTCGCCGGCAGCAGCAATCTTTGCGTCCTGGCGGGCATTTGAAACCCTTGCACTCAGCCTTCAGCCTGTCCGGATTGGGAAGTGCGGCTCCCTTAGGATACGCTCGTGAATCAAATTCCGCATTCCTTTGAATATCCCCGCCTGTGGGTGACCCTCGGGAAAATAGAGTGACTGCGAAGAACCATCTAGAAACGTGCCATCCCGCATGCGAACATATTCGACTCCTTTTGCGGTTTGGACTGCACAAAGAAAATTGGTTTTTTTGCTTTTCGATGTCGGAGGCTTAACAACCATACGGCGGGCACTCAGCGCATTTGGAGCTCGTGCTGTGTGAGTCGTAGCGTTGTCATAAGCGAAAACATGACGCTCATGAGGCCGGGTTTCGTCCAAAATATCCATGGCTTCTGTCGCGTGGTCGAGAATTTTTGCGCCCGTGTAGTAGCCATCCCTTTTCCCACCTGGACGCAATGTCCACCGCGCGAGCCATCCATGCTCCGACATAAATGCAGCCACCATCATCGAAGCTCCTTCTCCTTTTGCGTATGGTTTGGCCGTTTCGGAAGCGTGAACCCATCTGATTTTCCGGCGATCATTGGCATAGAAGATGCATTCATCGTGTCTCCAAATCACGACAGTTTTGCCATCCGGAGCGACAATAAATGACCGCTCGAGCTCTTCATCGTCCCATTCCTCGTCTAGCTCCTCTGCCACCCGCTTCTTGCTTTTGTTCTTCTCCTTCCGAGTAGCTTTGGCTGCCTCTGCCTCGGGTGACCCAACCTCGTCTCCGTCTTCTGTGAATTTCCTCGTGTACTTGGACAACTCCTCCCAGCGCGGGAGAAAGACATTCTGTCGGTAATCCACAACGTTGTTCCGCTCATGGCCGTCGGCATACATTCCCTTCGGCTCCTTGGTCCAACGGTATTCCATGTGTTTCATCCATCTTTGAGCTGTCCGCAATGATATCCCCTTTTTGAGTTTCACGCGTGCTTTCATCTCGTCGGTTGCCATATAATTCACGATGTCCTGGGCGGCGACGTATTTCCCGATACCCTGGAGGTGTAAATGTAGTTCCTGGGCTAAATCTTCGTCCTCCAGCACCGATCCGTTCATTTTTCCATATTCGGCAACGGGTAGGTTTTCCTCGTTTTTGATAAAATTCACCGCCCATTCCCGGATACGCCGCGAGAGCCAGGAACCCTTCCCTGCCGATTTAGCGATGATGTCTGCTGACTTTGCCCACTCCGCATACCCCTCCGAGGCGTAAAGGCGCAGGAAACTGATCATCAACTCTAGCCGGGATCGCAAAACCATATTCATGTCGACAATTTTATATCCCTTCGTATTTGGTCCGCGAGAGGGATGAAGAATTGCATTCAGCTTTACAATCGCTGTGTCAACCTTCTGCCTCGACGGCGGCCGACTCGGTGGTCCAGCTGGCTGTGCGCCGGATGGGCTGTAGACAAATGATTGATCTCCGCGTGTGAATGACAAGGCGCCGGGGACGTATGGGCGGCTCGGATGGGTAACGGATGGTCCAGACTGTCCTGCGACGTGGGAAACAGTCTCCGATGCTGATCGAAGGGGGGAATGGATAGGTGGGTCTCGGAGTGCAGATGAAGCTGACGGTGAATCCATTGTGAGTCCTGCAAAGATTTCTTCCAAGTCTCCTAACCCTTCTTCCTCCATCTCTGACAGGGACAGAGATACATCGTCGTCCTCGTCAATCTCTTCAATAGAAACCGAGCATTGGATATGTTCCCGCGATATGTCACCCGGTTGCGGAGACAGGTTGATTGTCGCCGGTTGCTGAAGCACCTCAATGTCATTCTCGGCTTCTTGTCGTCCTCCAATTGCCCCGGAGCTCTTTTTAAACCATCCCATTAAACCGTCCCCATGTGCCGCTTCATCCTTTTTTTGTTGGGCCTTTTTCAATCTCATAGTCCGCTCCGCTGGTGCTGCCCCAATTTTGCTCTTGAAATATGGCCCCCGACCCACTTTTTCTGGTTTCATGCTTGCCACAAGCTTCTTGATCTGCTCCTGCCCAAATTCAAGCCATTTAAGAAGCCCCTTCTCTGTTTCGAAGACTGGGATGTCGCCAAGATCCTCGGAAAGTTCTGATAGAATGGAGCTGCTGTCATCCGAGATAGCGTGAGTAGAGCTCCAGTCGCGTGTATCCTGGATATCTGAGGCCAAGGACATTGGGGATGGTGCCCTCGGGGATTTGGGAGGCGAGGAAGTGCGGTCATCATTGATCTTTTGTTTTTTCTGCGATATGAAAGTCAGAATTTATGTTTTTACTCATGGGTGGGATTGAAAAACCTGCGCGAACACGCCTAAGTTGGTGGCACATGCTTTCCGCTTCAATTTCGGCATTTTTTAGCACTTTTGACGCGTCGAGAGGGCGGGAAACGGCGGGATGAATGGTCACGTGCAATGATTACGTAACGGCAAAAATCGAGGCGCGCTTTTTTCGAAGTGCTCTCAGACGCGTCCAAAGCGATGTCTACATCGAAAGAAAATAAGTTTTTTTTTTTGACATATTCCTCCATCAAAAAAGATAAATTCCACAAAGTGAAACCAGGGAATGCAAGATAGGGACCAAAAGAACACATCGTAGGTCTTAAATAGTGGCTATTATGTTTTGTCGTGGAGGGGTATCTCTCTCAAATTTATGTCACAGAAGTCATGTGACCGCTCGTGGGGAGTGACTGACGTCTACCTTACTGGAAATATAAATTATATAACGACCCAAAAGTTGGGCTCGGTCAGTGCTTTTGGTGACGGGCTCTGTCAGTGGTTTTGAGCCGGCTCGGTCAGTAGTTCTTTTGGGGCAGTGGGGCACAATCTTATTTATGATCAAATTTCCCGCTTTGACCACGGTCCGACATCCGATCAAATGACCACGCCATTTGGTCATCCACTCTTGATCTTCACGCTCGTCGTCCTCGGCGCTCCC